>VBVR01000001.1:0-198027 GCA_011638315.1 Tetramorium parvispinum
TAAATGGAATGACATAGTATTAATTGAAGTTCGAATATATATTTTTTATTCTTAAGAAACAATTATGTGCAAGAAACAATTTTAAGAATTTTAAGTTATTTTTATAATCATTTTCAGGTCATTCTGAAGCTACGTATATAATTTGATAGATATTAAATATAGTTCTGCCGGTAAATACGATATAATTATATACATTGTGCGTTTTATAGACTGCATATAGCTGATAGAATAAAATTTATCTTATAATTGTATAAGATTAATAATAATGATATATTTCACGGAAAATGTTGCACAAAATATATAGATAGTAAATAGTTAATATCTTTGGAATTTTCTGTTCTTAATGCACTAAAATCTACAAAATTCGATCTCAAGTCTGAATACAATCTGAATGAATTGATGCGACAAATTCTTTTTCGTTTCTGTCTCATGAAAGAAATTAATAAGAAAAATCAAATACTTCTTTTTTAGGTTTCTATGTATTATATTTACATTTTTAATATGTTATATTGTATTTTTATGTAATAGTTATTAATTATATTCTATTATTATATGCAATTGATATGTGCCAAACTTGAAATAATGAAATTGTTTATAATGTAATTGAATAAGATTTTTAAATATTGCAAAAAGCACAAATTTATAGCTGTATCTGTTATATATAGCAGATATATCTTGTAACTATATCTGCTATATATATATATATATATTTCGAATATTTCTACGAAATTTATTGATTAACGTCGTCAACGAATATTTAACAAAAATAATTGTGTTATGTGATGTAACAAATTCTGTGTAGCAAATTAGTAAAAAATGTATGTAAAAATTGTTCTATACATGCTCTATGTCATTATTTTGTACATTATGATGCAAATCTATATTGGATGTATACTTAATTTTTATCTGTCGCGTGATACGAATCTGGTTAGGTGTTTTACAAATGAAGGAATATGCCATTTATTCGACAGGTAAATTAATGCTTGAATATATAAATTAAAGAGAAAACAACAGATAACAATATGGTAAAAATAAAAATCAAAATACATTCCATTTTGTACAATTTATTTTATTTTAATTACGCTTTCGACGTTTGCTATTATATATTTTTTTAGAAGAATATATTTTGCAATGTAAACAATTATTTTACAATAAATTTTTGCTTCGTTCATCGTTTTTTTTCGCAGAAAAAAAACATCTCATACTCTTATCCCGCAAGTAGTAAATGTTAACTTTATGCAGACATTGTCCGATGCACAGTAGTAAACGTTAACAGTAGTTGTGCGTACGTACAGTCAGACGCGCGTTAGTAGTAGTATCACGCTGCGTACAGACAAATGTAGCGCATCGCAGGCTTTCATCGAACAACTACATTTAATCGCATTAGCATACTAATCAACAATGATTCTAACATTACCTTATATATTTATAATTCACGCACATGCAATAAATTCATATTTATAACGAATCGCGCATTAATTACGCATTGCAGATAAAGCAGGCGTACAATCGGCCGATGACGCCAAACGGGGTCAGTCTCTTCCAGTTATTTGGCTTTGTTTTCTGAAATATAGACACATAAGTATGCGTATGTTATTACTTGTTAAAATCGTTCCAGTTGAAAACTGAATCTATTTTAATGTAATTGGAATCAAATCTAATTTTAGAAAGCCAAGCGTTGTTATATAGTTTGTAGTTTTTTCACGATATTTTGACTGTTTGCTCGAAATTCGTCGTGAAATTGGCGTTTTATCCAAGAGAGAAAAAAAAGGAGCTTTCAATATAGATCCTGTATGCAGCCGCGTGGTGGATGTATGAAACTTTGGCAATGTTGAAGGAATGGTGCGGTCGACCGGCCGATTGCCCGATGGCACGCTCCGGCCATCAGAAGTTTCTTCCATCAGAATTCGCATCTCGGAACGCGCTTTTCAGAAGGTGATTTACCGAAGATCCCGCATAGAATTATACGAACGTAAGTATGGCATCTACCACGTATACTATAGTGTGTGCTTTATTTTTTCGATCTTTTTCGAAAGTGGGAAATTAAACACATAGTATTAAACATGTTTCTTCACTAATTCTCCTTAAATTTCCAGGCAGTAATGACGAGATTATGCAACGATGCGACGCGGAGCTTACAAGAAAATAAAAAGATTGATGTTTCCGAGCTTACAGGAAAATAAAAGATTGATGTTTCCGACATTGTATTTTGGTTATTTCTCTGAAATGAAGTTCTATGGAACGTGCACAAGCAGTGAATTTGAACGTCGCTTAAAGATAATCCCTACTCTCAAAGGCTAATTTTAAATTTCTTTTCTTTTTAAACTAATTTTAGGCTCTTGTGGCTCTCAGTGAGGTCTGGTTTCAAATGCAGCGCCACGCGATCGTGATCAAAGTTCGCGCCAGATTGGTCCGCCGAGCGATCAATACAGTATTTTCTGCGACGTAAGTCGCGTTCCGTCTGCCCATTGGTTAAAACATACGCCGCAATCCCATTATTTATTAAGTTCGCGCGAAAGTGCGATATTCGTCCGGCACCATCTGTCACCGAGCGATCGTGGGACGGCGATTGTGATCGGCACTGCGGCGATTTATTACGATTGCATGGAACCGGAGCAAATCGCTGCTCGAACGACCGTCGCGCAAGTGTCTTTCTACTTTCCCCCTCTTCAGCATTGCTCATCACATACGTGAAATCAGTTTGTATGCGCCGGCTGTATATAGGGCGACACAAAGAAACCCACCCGTCCCTACGTCCCTAATTATATATTCTTCAAGGAATCTCAGGTCAAACTTTGCTCAATGAGAATATTGATAGAAATTGGTTCAGCAATTTTTTTCTAAAATTAAATGCTTTGTTGGAAAATTTTTAAATAAAAGTTTTACAGAAATAGAATCTATTTAAAAAATTAAATTCTACACATTCTTATGTTGATACGTATTCGATTTATACTCTAAAAATTCACAAGAAAATAATTGACAGCAAATGATTGAAATCAATCGTCATTCTTCTCGATGCAGTTCTTAACAAGTGACTCGATGGAAGCGCGCGTAATTTCTGAGCCACTCTGTATATCGCTACGGGCGAGGGGATGGTGGAGCGAAGCTCGGTTCGCGCAACTGCGGTCGCACACAAGTGTGATAAGGCAGCCCTCCCTTGGCTAGAGGTCTCTCAACGAGCGATACGTGCAACTACCGAAGGGCCGCTCGCGAGAAACGCGAGCTCTCGCGCCTCGATGTCGACGTGACGATCCCGACAGGAAGTCGATTCGCGACCGGAAATTAGCCCCGTTCGCGTCCCGCCCATCCCGTTCCGCGGTTGTCGCAGGGGACGGGTCGTGGGAAGCGAGCGGATAGCGTGCGAGGCGAACGGGAGAAGAGAAGAGAAGAGAAGAGAAGAAAGAGGGAGCGAGAGGCCAGCAGGGAGATAACGTGGGAGAAAGAGCGAGAGGGAGAACGGGAGAAGCAGTCAGGTGGTGGAAGACAGAGAGAGGGCTAAAGGCGCGAAAAGGGGAGCGGCGGGATAGCTGGGGGTGGAAAAGAGACGGAGAGAGAGAGAGAGAGTTCAGCAGCGGTGGTACCGAGGCGGGAATACTACCCTGCGAGTCGACGTGGCCGCGAGACGTCGTCGCGGGAGGGTGTGCGGAGAGGAAAGGAGAGAAGAGGAATAAACGCATTCGCGGGTCGCATTCCGACGTCGCATCGAGAGGGGAGGAGGGGTGAAAGGGCACTGCCGCGCGCACGGAAGTGAAACGTTCGTGAGCCGGCGACGGCGACGCGACGGCGACGCGACGCGACGCAGCGCAGCGCAGCGTAGCGCAGCGCAGCGCAACGCAACGCAACGCAACGCAACGGCGGCGGCGTCGCGACGCGAGTGCGCAAGCACCTGGCGCTGGCTCTCCCTCGCTCTCGCCGTGCGTGACCGACCGTTTCTGCTCGCGCAAAGTTCCTCGCGGCTCGACGCGGAGCGCACATCAAGAGAGTGCTGAGTGCCGGGGGGGGGAGGGTGTACGCGTGGAATCTCGAGAGAGGAGTGACAGGGAACGAGATGTATGTTTAATCCCGCGACGGCCACGCAGCGGCCGTATCTACGGGGGCGTTCTCGTGTTGGCGACGGCGACGAGGACGACGACGACGACGACGACGACGAGGAGCGCGACGATGTCGGTGACGGCACCGCGGCCCCGACAACAACGATAGAGCAGCACTCCTAGAGGCGCGACAGGCAACCCTCTCGACCCCTCGTCGCGTTCGTCAGCTGGGCAAACGGTTGTCGTGGGTGTGTAACTGTCGGCTCGGGGACGATCGACTGCGTGGGCGTCGCGGCGGCCGTTAGAGGCGCGTCGAGAAGCGCCATTGTCGTATCGGCTGCCACGTGAATCGCGAGTGGACTTGTTCTCTCTTTCTCTCTCTCTCGGGGATCGAGCGAGATCGAGGGGGATCGTACGAGGGGATCGTGCGGATCGGTGTCGGCCGTCTGTCGAATGCTCGTGCTCCACCACTTGTCGAGCATGTCCCTCGCAGGCACGGCGGGATCCAGTTAACGAAACGGCGATACATCCCGCAGATATCCGGCGGTTGGGATGACGCATCGCCTCGTCGCAGTGTCCGGAGGATAACGGAGGAACGGAGGAACGGAGCGTCCGATAGAACGTGAAGAAGCTACAGCAGCAGCGACAGCGAAGCAGGCGGTGCTCGACCGCGCCAAGATCGAGCCGCGAAAGTGGAGTCCTATTTATCAGCGGCGGCAACCCAGTGACCCGTTTTCGTTTTCAATCGATGCGGTTCCAAAGAGTTTCGAAGGATCGGAGGGACAGAAGGGCGCAGCCATTATCTAGCAGCGGAGTCCAACCGACAGGTCGGTCGCGCACGACACCGCGTGCGAAATCGCGCGTCGATTAGCCGATTTCGCGGAGGCGCGCGATTTATTCACTTTGTGTAGCGGCGGTGTGAACGGGCAGAGCGACGTCCGTGAAGATCGAGGATCCGAGGATATCGCCTTCGGTGAGATCGCGTATCGTCCGATGGTGCATTCGGGCAGCGCAGCGCGTGAGGCCGGGCTGCAAGAGAGAATGCGAGAGCCTCCTCACAGCCTGTGAACATGATTTGTCATACACATGCGACGGGCGGTAATCGTACGACGAGAGACACCGACGACGACGACGACGACGAGGAGAAGGACGACGAGGACGAGGACGACCCCCGACTCCGCGGCCATGCCTCCACGAGCACGCTATGCGCTCGCATGAGATCAGCCCGACTACTGCCCGATTGCCCTTCCACGCATCAGCAGCAACAGCAACAACAGCAACGGCGACAACAGCAGCAGCAGCAGCAGCAGCAACAGCAAAGGCTGCGGCAGGGAAAAGAGTCCGTATCGCGCCAGACATCGACCGGCGCAAAATCTAAGGACATCTATCGCCTTCCCTTATCGTTATCCCGTGTAAAGGAGGCCACACCGAAGTCATCGACCACGACCACGGAGGAAGTCCCGCGTCCCGATTGGCGCGACCTGCGAGTGCAACGTACCGCGAGTGCCGAGCCGCCGCCGACGACGACGGTACAGCCGTCACGACAACAACGACGACGACGACGACGACGTAGCCCCGGTGCGCTCGCGTTCCCGCGTCGGTGCGGTGCGGTGGTGCGGTCAACGGGTGTCGGATGACTTCCCCAGGACGACAGACGTGCTTCGTAGTCGTAGAAGGTTATTATACATTGTCCCGATCGTTCGATCCCGCAACGAGAGTCGTCGTGGAAGAGGCGCGTCTAGGGTGCAGCCCCCAGCTCGGAGCAACGGTAACGTCCCGTCGACGTCGACGTCGTCGGTGGTGCGCCGGCTTGCCTATCCGCGTCATACCCACGTCGCATACCCCGTGCACGCGCGTACATCGCCACCATCGTGATGGCGGAGCTACCTCAGCCCGACATGTCGCACCTCACCCCCGAGGAGAGGCGCATCATAGAGGGTGTTTTAATGCGCCAAAAGGAGGAGGAGGAACAGGATCATGAGATTATGAGGTAGGCGATCGTGCTTACCGTACACGTACTTTTTCATCAATTTTCTATGAGTAACGTGTGGAACATTTTGCCAACTTTTCGTCAGAGATTTAAGTAAAAATAAATTGGTTAAGTAAATGGTCTTACATATATAGTAAGCTTATTTAAAAAGTATTAAGAAAAAAAATTAAAGTACATGTTCTGATAAATAGTATCGCATTTCAAAATGTCTATAACATGCAAAATATGTTACATGCGAAAAAGAATAAATATGAAGAGGCTTATCGACGAGTCAATTGACAAAACAATTTTACAATATGATAGGGCAAAAATACAACACGTATAATTTTATTCATTTGGTAATATTCAAAAATTTGCATCTAAGAGAAAATAATAGAAAATCAATAAAATAATTAATTCAAAATTTTATTGCTTATTTAAATATATACGTAAATGGCGATATAATTAATTAATATCACTTTTCCCTATTTATGTCATTTAGTAAAATGTTAAAAAATTACACATTCGAATTATTATTATAAACGATACTAAAAACTTTTTGTCCTCTCCAATGATGGTCAGGTGTAATATCGGATCTTAAAGCACGAATGTATGTTGGGATTTTTTTTTTATTGCTGTCGTATAAGCGTGGCTCGCGCGATGGATGGAAACTATCGATGAAGTATTGTTTCACAAGCAGGACGCGCGAGCTTTCACACGGGTATTTAGGATTCTCTATTGCACCGGATATTGCCAGGCTGGTAAAATGCCTGTAATAACATTCACGTACCGTGATGCATGTGGCCGGTATTGTCCATCGCGCTTTCGGTAATTGTGACCATTTTTATTCCGCCTGCCGCAAATAAAACCGTGAAACTACATAGCATCGCATGAAATCTATTGAGAGCGTCGATATTCACTGAACACTTAAGCAGATATACGTAAACATTTTTGCGATTTCTGGATTTACGTAGGAAATTATTTCTTTATCGCAACTTTAGTGTGACTTGGACAATTGAACGGAGATTAAAATTAATAAAAAGAAATCTTTATTAAGTTGTCTATTCGTAATTAATTCGTTTATATTAATACATTCAAAATTATGCATTACAAAGGGGATAATAATTTTAACTGTAATAACGGTGTCTGTTTGAATCGCTATTGTATCAGTGATAACAGTCAAGGTCAAGCCTCGACTAAGTTTAAAAGTTATCTGGATTAGAGGAGTAAAAGATATTAATGATCAGACCCCGGCGCAAAAATGAGATAGCGGCGCGAAAGTGAGATGTCGTTTAGTTGGTTTTTACCGCAATTGGCAGACGGACGAAACGACAACCGATCGATTGGATAAAGGTATTTCTTGACCAATGGGTCTGCTCCGGCTCGTTTCACCTATTTTCCCGGCTCACCTGCTCATTAGTCCTTGACCGCTTTACACCTACATCTTCCATTTATGTATCCACGGCCCCGCACATGCTCCCGATTATCGCGTCGGCTCTCATCTCTTTTGTATCAAGCGGTCAGAAATAAAAATCGCTTATAATTGTGTCTTCGACGTCCGCAAATATTCTCGCCCTTGTGCCGCCTTCGCAACAAGGTTTTGCGTCTCTCGGATGCGCCCCGTGCATCGTGCAAGCGACTCGTCGAACATGTCGGATGTAACGTGAACGTACATACGATTGATTGCGATCAGCCTCGTCATGTCGATGATAAAAATAAAGCGACCGATCTGTGCTCCGCTTATCAGCTTATCTGGAGGCGACAACAGGACCGGTGTCGGCGACATGCGTAATTGCGCGAATGAAGATCGGCGTTCTACCTGTGGTGGCTAACAATAACTGTAAACGAAGAAGAGAAGGAGGGGGGAGAGAGAGAGAGAGAGAGTGTGTGTGTGAGTGAGTGAGAAAGGGAGGGGGAGGAAACCGGGCGTTGCGCAGTGAACAGGTTTTATTGATAGGTCGTCGCGACTGAGCGAAAAACGGGAACGTGAGAACGAAGAGAAAGAGTAATGAGGAAAGCGTGCTGTGCCATACCGATGCGCACGAGATCATGTAATGTAGACGACAAGTACGTGTAGGGACGCATGTAAAATGCAAGGCGACGAGCCTTGACGTGGCGTAGTAACGAGCTGCTGCAGTTGCATAGGGTATGCATAGGTGTATGCGACCATAGCTCGTGGACGGGGTGTGAAAGTGCCTGGATTGGCACGGTAAATTCTTGAAGGGTGAAATATATACGTATCCTACAGATAGGTAGCATCCGTCGGCGGTGAAAAGGAAAGGGAGAGGGAGAGGGCGAAGGAGTGCAAGTACCGTTGAATAACAGGACGATCGGGTCTTAATGCGAGAAAATTAAGCAATTACGTCGTTGCGTTGATTTGCTCAGCGTCTCCAAGTTTAAAAAAACTATATGTAAATAAATTTTTTTTTTAGAAAAAGATAAATTACCCTAGAAATGCAAGGTCCCTGTGAAAAATGAATGTGCAGGGAATCGGAAGTTGCCCCTTTCGTTCCATTATACGGTCTTCATATTATCGCACATTAACGCGTTTCATTGATTTTTGTTTTATTTCATAAACGCTCGCGAGATGTGCGCAATATTAGTACACCTCTAAGGATTACGTGATATTTTCTTTCGTACTGAATGCTTCCATACTGGCAGATCATTTTATGGATTATATTAAAATAACATTGTCGCGAATGTTATATTAATGCATCAGAATATGTAAATATGAAAGATATAAAAGATGTACGTCACATTTCATAACGCCAATAGTTTCTTTGACAATTTAAATTAAAAATAGGAATCTTTCTTTGTTCAGGAATTAAATTAATAAGAAAGCTTGATTTTTTGCAACTTAAGAAAAATTTAATCAACAAATTACTATTATATATATATATTCTTTTGTTTTATTAATATTATTTTTTATTTTATTAATATTGTTTTATTAGTATTGATACTTGGAATCTATTTAGATTTAGGACAGCAATAGGCTGAAACTCAATTTCAAAACATGCTAGAAACATGAGAAAATTATATACAATACTATGGGGGATATATCTGTGATACTTCATCTGTACAAGCTTCTTTTTAATCCTTTCATGTCGATGGGAGAGCAGTTTCTTGCGTGTCGCGACCTTTCCACGATCGCTCGTAACGCAGAAGTGGGAAAGTCTTGTGTGACTCTTTGTCGAGTGTGATCACCGTTGCGTGCGCGAGTCACTCGATTATCGGTAAAGTAATTAGAGAAATATAGGTATATAGATACGGTGCAACTATTCCCTTTCCCCTCCTCGTAACACAACGCGCCGGCTTTTGTTCTATCGACAAACTCCGGATTTGGGTTACGGTGTCAAGATGCGTGACGCGGCTGTCTCCTTTATTTGACAATCGGTCAAGGGTAAGACGATTCAGTTCATATATCTTTCTCACTACAGGATTGACACTTGCAGGTTTACCGGTCACAGAATCCTATTGTCGTTTCAGTCAATTTTTTGCGTGTCCGCGGTACGTTTCTGTTACCAGGGTGGAGTCGGCATGTCGCAGTGCCAACAACCCCCGGTCGAAGCTCGGCAGTCTGATTCGCCGTTGAGTACGTGAGCAAAGATACAAATTTTAAAAATTACCGCAATGTGCCGAGTACTCACTTATTTCTAGCCGCAACTATAATGATGACTAACCGGACGAGTGTTTTTTTATATAGATCATACACATTACAAATAATTTTGTACATATATGTTTGAAGATTTGATGGCAAGTCGTTTTAGCCACTCTAGCAGGAGCTTCTTTAAATATAATTTCTATCTTCAATCCGTGAGTGTTCAACGAAAAAATATATTATTAAACGCAAATTAGATTATCAAGCATCGCGTAAATAAATATGTGAACTTTAACGGCTATATTTTATGACATAAAAGTCGATAATTAGAAAATCTTTCTCTCTCTCTCTCTCTCTCTCTCTCCGTCTATCTTTCTCTTTGAAAATGAAATGAATGCATAAATGGGGAAAAAGATCGGACTGATTCTCTAATGAATAGAGATGGGTCCTGTTTATTCGACTGAGGTCCGCGATATATTTAAAATATACTGATGTCGCGTCCATTGTACAAGCGATGTTTATTTCATCTCTTCAGGGTTCATTAATTTCACTTGCATTTTGCGAGAGCTCTTCGCGTAATTAGTCGACGGAAGTACATAAAGAACAAAAGATGCGATTACGGTCGGACAGGTACGAAATAAATGTGACCTTAAATATAGCTTCGTGTTTTTCAACGGACGATTGCGCTGCAATAACTGTCAACTAGAGAGCTTATAAATTTCGTTTTTTTACACGACAACGTGACGCGCGTTGCGTTCGAACGGAAAGTTGATAAATAAATACTCTTACCGCGCTTTATGCGATTAAAAGCCGGTTGCAACAACAGTCTAAATTTGATGAATGACGATAATTTAATAAGTGGTTTTATTTGCTTTCTCTTATTTTAATTCTGATAAATATGAAAAAAGAAAAATTGAACGGAAATTAATATTATGGTCTCATGGTGCTAAAAAATTGTTAAAAATAGCTTATCTAAATTCTAGGATTTTCTTTTTATGATTAATACTACAGTAATAAAAGAATTTGTTTAATTCAGATTAATTAAATAACGTAACTACGATAATATTTGATCTAAATTCTATAGTAAACAGTAACGATGTCAACACACGATACCAACATCAAGTCGTGTAACGATGTACTTTGACAGAGTCACTGGCTTAATTTCGAGCGCGCAGGACACACAGTCCTAAATTAGCTTAATGGATGCGAGTAGAAATACGGGAATAGAATCGGTGACGAAGACGACAGGAATGACGTCGGCATTGTCAGGGAGAGATTGCTACCGCTCGGTCGGAGACGCTTCCAAGACGCGATTTACGGAGTGGAAATAAATCTAGGAGCGATCCGTTATCTTGAGGTTTGGTAAAACGTGTCGGAGTCCGCAAATGGTAGAATTAGGATTGACAAATTCGGCTGCTGTCCTCTCGGAATGTAGTCTATATCAGAAATAGCCGGTAATTTTCTTAGCTTTACTGGTACAAATTCAGTTAAACATTAAATACGACGGTAGTATTTTCCATCGTTTCCATCCCGTAGACACTGATTATAATCATCATTCTTCTTGTACAAGATCGTCAGAGGTAATTCTACATGGAAACTAAGAAATTGTAAACCTTGGACTGTTGAACCGTTGGGTTATTAATTAAACATTAAATCTGTTTAAAAACCAAAGTAACAGAAATGGGTTTCATTTTATTTAGTATTTTTTCTCCCTAAAATTATAGACTTCTCCATACTTAATCATATTAAACGTCATAAAGTAATAAAAATTATCGATTTCAAATTTTTAACAACTGACATATCGCCATTCGAGCCTGAAAAAAAAATGAAACTAAAATGTGCAAACGAAACGTGATTATAAATGAAATGATACGTTCAATTCTCAGCTCTTTCAAGTTTCGCTTTTTCTTAATAGCTGATTATTGATTTGCAGACGAAAGCAAGATGAGGTGCAGATCCTGGAGGAAACGATACGGATGCGTTCGGAGAAACACAAAAAGGCCGGGGTTGAGCTGAACGCCACGTGTCACATATGCTTGAAAACCAAGTTTGCCGACGGCGTCGGCCACATCTGCAACTACTGCGACATCCGATGCTGCGCACGCTGCGGCGGAAAGGTCACTTTACGGTCAAGCAAGGTAAGAGGGCACGGGAAAAGGAGCGAATAAACGGCCAGAAGAATTGTGAGGCCAGATTGATCGAGTTGTTGCGAGTATCTGTCCTGACGTGCCATTTTTCTTTCCGCGTATTACATCGCCGCACTCGGCATACCGTGGAGAAACCCTTCGAAGGCCTCGACGTAAAAAGATCACACGGAAAATAAAAATAGAAAGATATCCATCGGCGTGTGATGCCCGGCGATCAAGTTGATATTAACGCGTCTGATGTAAATAATATACCCTTGTCACAGGCGATACTTCTCGAGATACAGGACATAATAGGGATATACATCATTTTAACAAAATAACTAAAAAGGAAAAAAGAGAAACATGTAGACCGAAAAATGTTATTTTATGATGCAAACGAGTGTTGCTCGAGACAACATCTGAAGTGTGGAAAATAAACTCATTAGGCCCGCACTATTTTTAGAGCAATTTTTTCATGAATATACCTATAAATATAGAGATAAAAAAGTATGGTCGTTTTGATTTTATCTCGAATTTTGGCACAGTATTTTTTATTTGTTTTTTTTTCTTAGCAAATAAGTAGATGAATAAGTGACAAAATCAACGTGAGATTATCAAATTCGTATGAATTTTATAATACGGGCAATTTATTGATCGGTATTTTGATGCAGAGCATAATTCAAGATTACAATCGATTAAATGTGCTAAACTGTACGAATATCTTTTTGCATTCAGAAAAATTTGACATATGCAACGTACCGTTCTGCTCCATAAATTAGCTTCGCCGTCGAAACCTTTTTGGTGAAATTTCTCTCTTCCGTACTTCTCTCACAAGACCTCGACGGCGTGAATGTGAAAGGCAAGGCCCTTCGTTCTCTCGGTTAGACAGAAATTTCGCAATTGCCTCATTACGCGCGTATGTGTTTTGCAATGGCGGAGATAATGTAAGGAGATAACGTATATGATTTGACGGGAAGGGAGATGAGGAGGAGGAAAATTTAGCTCGGAGAGCGTTATCGAATCGTGGCGAAACGAGAGGGGAACGGACGTTGAAGGGACAGTAATATGGGAGACCGCGAACGTCGGTATACTGGAAACAATTAAGAGCAGTCGCATTGTAAAAGATAATAATCGGTGAGTATCGTCTGGGGACACTTGAATATCGGGGATTGTGGAATACGTCAAAACAATTGACCTTATAGCGTCATCATCCCCCATGCTGGTTCACCAATTAACCCGTTATCGCGTATGAATACGGTACCCGTGGACGTAATACCGTCATTAAATAGCCGCCACGCGGATACTCTGTCTCTCCATTTACACGGGACACGGGAGTGTCGTTTTCCGCTCGCTTCTACTAGCGCAATTTCGATTTTTTCGGTTTTTCATCCGCAGAGATGAAAGATTAACGTCCGGCGAGGCGAGCGGGGACTGCATGTACATGCAGTTCGGCGCGCGCGACGAACGCCGGCGGGCACGCTTTTAAAACCTGGCTATTATCCGCGCCATCGCCTTCTCCGGGATTCGTACAGATTTTCGCAAATAGAAACGAACGCTCGTCGAATTTGCACCGTACACTGTTCTAACGCGATTATCTACTTGCGCAAATATTATTCTTATCTCCGCATCGGGGTGGCCGACGTTCCGTCCTCGCGCGGTATTACAATATCGATTTACCATGTTCGAATCGTAGCCTTTCCGGCGTAATCCTCGTACTAATAATATATAGAAGTAGCATATGAGAAAGATTTTATTGGTTCTCAGTATACGGTGGAAGTGTATACTATTTATTATCACGTGTCACACCGTAAGAATGTGCGATACGTGGGGGGCATTTAAGTACGCCGTTGGAGATATCGCTTGTAGACGTAAGACATAAGAGGCAGCTCTGCAATAACAATATATATGCAACTTGTGCGCGCGTATGAACATAAAAATATAGGGATTTAAATAAATAGAAATATAATATTAGATATTTTCCTTATTATTTTTAGCTTGGAACACCGATTTTATCGATCACCGTGTCTTCTGGCTTTATTTAATGACCCAGTTTCAGTGACAGATAAATTACAGATTTAATATCGAAATAATTACCGAAAGGAAATCTAGAGAATATTTCTGGGTACGTGCGCGCAAATCACACGTCCGCCCGCCCGTGTGCGTGCGTGTGTGTGTGTGTGTGTGTAATATTTCGCGCAGGACATCTCTTTACTGCGAACACGTAATAGCTTTTATCTTTCGCGAGCGTCGCTGCATCTTTCATCTCTTTCAGCACGGAGACAGAGAGCTCCATTTTCCGGATTATTAAAAGTAATCCGGGCGCTGATCAATGACGCTCACGAGCGCGTCCGCGTAAAATTTAACGGCGCTCGGGCACGGAAATGTCGGACGCGCATAAACGTAGGCGGACACGGGGGTAGGTGGGGTGTTTTGTAGTAAACCCCCTCGCCACCCCCGCCGCCGCGGGCTGCACACGTGCGCGCACGCTACGCACGCACGCCTCCGTCATGGCCGCACGCAAGTACAATGACAAACGTCATCGTGAGCGAGCGTCGTTACATCATCGATCCGCGCCCGCGGAACGACGGGGGCGGAGGACGGAGACGGAGACGGCGAGGCAGGGGTGGCGGGGGACGGGAAAGAGGGTTCTTTCTTCGTTCCAAATGAGCGGGAACTCTCCTACCCCGCGTCGCGTCGCGTCGCGTCGCGTCTCATCCCATCTCGTCTCGTCTCGTCTCGTCGCGTCGCGTCTGGTTGCGTCGCGTCGAGTCGCGTCGCACGGTCGCGGTCGACCGTTTAATTGCGTCCTGTTGCGAAAACAACAAAATTACAGAGCTATCTAAATGTCTCGCCCGAAGAGAATCGATACCGGCCGCTCATTTATACGCAACCCCTCGCGATCGCGCGCGTCCGACTACGTCTGTGCGTCGTCGTTGTCGCCGTCGTCAACGGTTTCTTCCTTTCCCTCTGTCTCGGTCTTTTTTCCGCTCTCGCGCTGCCTGGACGCTGCGTGGGAGCCTATGAATGGGGCGCGTCCCTGCGTGACGTCACTCGTCGCGTTGGTTCACATGGAGGGAGTGGGTGCCGGAGGGGGTGGTTGGAACGCGGGGATGCCGGAGAAGTGGGTGGCCGGGCGGACGGTGAGACGTTGGGCGGTGTGCGAGGAATGGTGGGACGGGAGGGTACATGACGCAACATATTGATCTAAGTTTGGTAGGGAGGGTGCGTGGTAGAGAGAAGCACGGAGAGAAAGAGGAGAAGGAAGAGGGTGGCGTATAAGGGGAGTGGGAGGAAGGGCGCGGAATAAAATATACGCTATCCGTCAAATCTACGCTCTTCTGGGATTTCTCAATGCACACAGTTTTACTCGAGCATTGTATGTTGTTCTCTCAAGTTACGGCGGCATTAGGGGGACGACGGATGGATAGTTCGTTTGACGTTTGCCGTTCGATGCCGCGGCTATCGAAGATAATAGTTGCAAAGAGAGTCGGTAAGAAAATGGGGGAAAGAAAAGCAAGAGGGATGGACGGAATAACGAGAGCTGGGACATTATGAGCAACTGTTACGCGTTCTACGAAAGCAATCGCGACTCAAAGATTGGCATCAAATTGCTAGATAGAAACAATGTCTCTTGAAGAGATGTATTGACCATTGGATTATTTCTTGAAATAGATTCTTTGAAATGGAGCCGAGAGAAGCCTTGCTATTGCTTACGCGCGAAATATATTTATAGAATATTAAATCTTATTCATGAAATGTATTATCACATTAGAGAGCCTAATTATGTATTGCAAGCATAGTCAATATACGTTATCTATTTTTATTATCTTTTTTGTCCGCTTGTCTCATTTTCACAATTAAATTAATTTTTCTGAAAATAGTTAATTGCATTTTCCTGTAAACTTTAAACTCTCGTGAATTAGGTAGATTTCTGAATAAGTGTTTCATGGATGTAGAGAGCTAAAGCACTCCTGAATGAAACGTGATTTGCAACACCTAAATGGCGACTGGTACATATGGAAAGCGACGTCATAATAAAAATGTCGATGGCTAGAATACCGTGACGTTTACGACCCATTCCGCGACCATTTTGTTTATCTATGCTTCGGGTTGCAGCTTCTCCACTGGAAATCGACTATACGTCCTATAATATACCCCGCGATTGAAACGAGACTTACACACGCTCGCGCTATGAAATCAGTTTCATCGAACACTTTATTATCGCGCAAGCACAGACAATAACATAGCAGGGAATCACCCCTAAGAGATTTTGCGTTATTCACCAGAAAGAGCCGAGGTAATTCGGGAGATATACGAGAACGAGATGCAGCGAGAACATGTGTAACGTTGAAATACTCGCCGATTTCTCCATTTCACCCATAATCTGTTTTATTGATTTGTTTTATTGATCTGTTTTCCACTGTCTGTATTATTGATTGAGGGCCACTCTAAATCTGATTTTCTCTATTTTTCATGCTGCAAAATCCTGCGCTCTTGTACGATCCTTTTTCTCCCACGCTTTTCTGCTAAGTTGTCGAGGATGATAACGTGACTTGGCAAATTGCTTCTTTCTCTTGATTAGATGTGACTATGTACTTCTTTATTTTAAGATTATATCAAGTCCTCGATTGACAAGTAAAAAAGAATGATTGAGATACTTGATAATATTTCCAAAATTTTTTTATGTACAAACGCAAAATGAAATAAATCAATGTCGTAGACATTAACTTTTAAATAACTGATAGTGCTTTAAATTAAAAAATGACTTGAAAAAAAGTATATTGAAGCAAACATTTACATAAACTTTAATATCGTTTCGAAATATTGTTAGCACTTACGTTTTTGGCAAATTTCGTTACATTATTTAAAAGCAATGTTACAAATAAATTTGTACATTCTATAGTTTCTTTTTGTGATATAGTTCACGGTTCTCTGCAGTCGCTGTTTTCTTTCGCTCGAAAGGATTGAGACGGATGCCGTAATATATATATATTGTAATGATCAATAAATACTTTGTTCTTCGTTTATTTTTATAGTCTCTCGATGTTGCTAGGATTTTGCTTCCTTTTCTTTTTTCTACGAAGAAATCTGGTGCATCGGCAAAATATTTCTTGGAGACTACCTCCTCCTGGGTCCTCCAAACTCTTCGATAAATTTTAAAAAGATTACAAACTGCTTTAATATTAACAAGAAACATTAATTTGCGGAAGTTACGTATGGTACAACGGAGCCTTTTTACTGGGATATTTCTCGTCGGTTTAGTAATTCAGAGCGGCTGTGCTTCTCTGCATCTCGCACGTCGGCAATCATAAACGAATTATAGGAGTTACGGGTGTGAGGCGATAATAAATATATGCGACTTTCGTGGCGCCTCAACACATACATACACATACACATACACACACACACACATTCCCAATAGGGTATTAATGATCGAAAGTTCGCTAAGAACCCAGTACTTTGACTTACGGGCAGCATCTGTCGTTTCTCAACTGACGTTCTCCGTGGAGCAGCGACTTGGGAATACGACTCCCTTGTCCGCTCATTCTATATGTAGGACACCTGAAAAGTTAGTCGGACAAAATATAAGCCCTTGACGCTAATATGGATCTATGCTTCTTATCAGAAGGATGCAAAAGTGCAAAGGTCAAAGTCATTAAGAAGGAAACGAGTAGATAAAATTGCGTTTCGTAAACTTTCGAAATCCTCGCAATCTCCATGGCGCGAAGGACTCTCCGTGAAGAATTCTACGAGTTTCCGTGAATGAAGCTACACGGTGTAAATTCTCACTAACTTTGTAAGACAAATCTTATCGCTCGTTAAATGTTTTCGCCTGTGGGCATATCTTTGCGTGCGCGGAAACGCGTCAGTGATAAGTAGGCGCACGTGTACACGTATTTATCTATCACTATTTTAGCCCGTTATTAATTTCGCATTATGCTAATTATGCCGATGTGATTCACTGATGATTGATAATGGCGCATAACATCCCTCGGCGTACACAATAATCCGCTGGGGCCGGGGTGGCTGGTATCATTCGAAACTCTGTCGAACTCGTGTGTGCAAACTGATTCCTAAAACGAGAGCACTTCGTAATTGCGTCAGCTTGCCTCAAAGGCTTGGCCGTCATTTACGAAAGCCGGACTTGTGCACGTTCCCCACGTACTTCGTCTGTATTATATGCCCGAGCATGATTCCAGATTGGTCTTCCGAAGAGTCTCGATGCGATGCCTCGCTAGAGAGCGCATACAGAGCGAGCTCTACTTGGATCTGAAGAGCGATCTGAGTACGGATGTTGTTCTACACGTAGACGACCGTTGCGCGACCGAAACCTTTAGTGTCACAGTGTTCTTTCGTTTCCTACGTTTTCTCTCATCCATCAGGTGGTTGCTGACAATAAAGAAGTCGGTTCTTTTGTCCCGCGACGGTCTCACAAAACTATTTTCTTCGAAAAACAATGCTTTATTCAAGAAAACGGAAACTCCTTCAGACAAGACTGCGGATTCAGTTGATTTAGTTTCGGGTTCATTCCGAGTGATCAAAGAGAAAGATCTGAAGGAACAGTATGCGATAATGCGAGCGTATACATATATTTTCTCATTAAAAATTATAGTTTAACAATATAATAAATATGCTTGCTTTCATTATAAAATTTTTTCTTTTTTAGGACATATATATATATAAATACATAAATTAGATGATATTCACATCAAGTAATTGAAATTTGTCAAATAATATTCTCTCTCTGTTTTCCTCGATCAATATTACCAGTAAGAGATAATTTGGCATATGTGACAGGATTTATATATTCAAAGCTGGTATCGATTACATTTTCCGAAGTCAAGACGGAATCACATTGACTCTCCGGCGAATATTACGTGCCGTATAACGTTGACGACGTAGTGACTTATCGGATTGACTCGTACGAGCTTGTGTGGTATCGATCGTTCCTCGTGCTTGAAGTATCGGGACGTGGACGTTGATGCCGGTGTGTCATCACCGTTGCTATTTCGGCTCGGCTGGCGGTGGTATCCCTGCCGGTGGGAGTGCGTACTTGGGCGTCGTGATAAAGTGATCTGAATTAATTTGTCTCTAATTAATTAATGCAAATCAGTGATGCGGGTCAATCCGCCGAATTAATGATCGTTTACGCGGCACCGGATTCTTTCGAATTGTTGCGCAGGACAGCGAGATTCTAGTTCGAAGCAGCTCTTTTCTCCCTTTTGTTTAAGATTGGCAGGTAATTCACATGTGTCACACGTACGAACAAAATATTTTTAGCGGACGAAGGACGCTGGCGAACGAAGGGAGGCCGCAGAAAAGGGTTGAACTCTTGACATATTGCTGTCTAAGCAACTCAACAAAGTGCTCTTCAGGTTCTTCCCGTCTGCATTTATCTTTGCTGCTGCTGCCTCCCTCGCCCACAGCTCCCCTTTTCCCCACATTCTTCGTCATTCTTTTCTTCACTTCTCACGGATTCTTCTTTACAGGCGTGTCAGTGGTGTGGTGCGGGTACTCTCTTAAGCGTACGCGATCGTCATACGCACGTGCGACGTCGATTGTATTTGAATTCACCGGAAAATTTGTCTCGCGGTTGCGGTTTGAGGTAATAAGCTTGAGTGCGCACGTACGCGACTCGTTTTCTTTCACCGTACCTCCCATAGCTTCCGACTTCGCTCTTGGAATTCTTCTTTTCGATTCTAGAATGCTAAGCTTATAGTCCCGCTGCGAAATGATGTCGAAAGTTTTCCAATAATTCTTAAAGAAACATTTAACGAAACGTGAGAATTGGAAGAAACATGTCCAAGTGTCTAAATGTCTTTGTATTCCTCCATGAAAATCATAAAGCAACATAATAAATTCTTAACAATCTCAGTTGGATACTTATGTATGTGTATATAACATAATTTTCACTTAATTGAAAAGGAGGCAATTTCAATATGATTCATATACTTTATATATTTTATGAATGTATTTTATTTGGTAATTTTACTAAGTGACTAATTTTATTCAACAGCGCCGAGAATTAATGGATATTGCAAAGAGTTGTGCATATATTTATACGTAGTCAAATAATTTTGTTACGCATACGCGATATTATTTAGAATGAAATGTAAGAAAAACAGACTTAATTTATATGTAAAAATTATTATACAATACTACAACAAGGAATCATGAGGAATCATGAGTATTTATTAAAAATATATATCGCGTAATGTTATCCACTGCTATAATATACTATTAAAAATTGTATGTTATTTTAAGGCAGAGTTTGATGTATATACATGTAGCAAATTCATGATACTGAATCACGTTCACTCGACACGCAGCGTTCAGACGAAGTAGGTTGACAGGCACTTACTTTCTCAGCTTTCAACGGATTCGTCATCAAACTAAAATAAAGTTTGTCACATTTGACGTCAATTTACGTTTGAAATTTGCGATTCTCAAAGAATAATTAAACTTTTCTCCTTTCGTGTGCAGCACTCTGTTCTCAGAGAATAATGAAACCCCTAATTTTACATTATTTGGGAGTGTCATCGATCCTCATCATGATTTTCTCAATGTGACGCGGTAGTGGGCAGCAAAGTGTTATCGATGAGAGTTTGCATAGGCATTGTTTTGTAGTTTGCTACTAAACGCTCCATCCATCACTCTCTATCTTGATGAAATATTCTACTAGTTCCTATTCACTAGTGCAAACTACTTGATTCGAGCGGTAGTTCGCTAATTGTGAACCCTCATTATATCCGATACACAACAGTTGCGTATAAGAATGCCCGCTTTCTATAGGTAATTTATTGAAACGATTAATCTTATTCAATATGCCGCCCTAACTTGAGTCATGCTATTGTTTTCCCATTTTGCAGATTTGTATCATTCTCTAATAACTTGTCTCGTATCTTAAAAAGCAATTTATTTAAATGACATTCGATATGCGAAACTAAAACCGCAAAAATAGAATATCGTAGAATTATAATGTATTAACATTATAAATTATGAATACATGTACATTTGCGTGAAATAAATTTCTAAGTTCAGAAACGATTTAATTTTTAATTTATTTTATATCATTTATTTTTGATTTTATTATCCAAATGCGAAGTAACATTTAAGACAAGTTGATAAGCGTTTGCAAGAAAGAATTTTCTGTTTTATTAATGAAAAATAGGTCGTAGAAAAACCGTAACTGTCTACATTTTAATTGTCTACATATGCGTTTTGCGAGCAGATTTCCTTTGTTACACTTCTCATCTTTACGTTTGCATCTGTTCAATTTAATTTAACATTACTCAGATCCGTGTGAATTTGCATAAGAATATAGCCCAAGGCAATGGCCCGGTCCGACGACAGAAACTTGGAGAGAGGAATTTACAATTTCTCTCTGTAAAATCGGCGAGATTTCAAGCCTTGTGAAGCAGAGCGGACACGATTGTTCAAAATATTCGTTGCGCTTATTTAGTTTGAAGTGCATTTTTGATTACATTTTATACGGATCGTTTATCGCAAAAATAAGGCACTCGAGCGGCAACAGCTGTAAAACGAGACATCTCGCGCGTTGTCTAGGCTCTCTCTAGTTTGCGTGTCTTTCGCTTTTATAATCAATCTCACGCCGCTTTATACATTCCAATTAGCTTGGTAACCGGCCGACTTCCTATAGGTAATTTCCTATTAATATCCTCGTCACTGGCCGCACGCGGTGACCTGGATCGATAAGTTTCAAGATACTTTCGCGCTTTGGAGAGATAAAATTTTTGCGCACATATTCGTTCCCTTGGCAATCCTTCATAAAACACACCGTGCAAGTCCTTTAAGAGTATCTGTCCCAAAATATGCCCTCGCCGTGTTCAGTTAGTTACAAACAGAAGATGCTCGGGCTATCTTTATCGCGGTCAACAAGAAGAACGTTACTTTTTTGATTACAGGTGATATGGGTGTGCATACTTTGCCGGAAGAAGCAGGAACTTCTTTCGAAGACCGGACAATGGATGTCGAAGCCGGGCCTCAGCACCGTGGACTCGGCCTTGCTGCGGCAAATGCAAGAGGACTTGCAGGTGGGTGGTCGTCAGGGACTCGCGGACCAAACTCGGGATAAAAGACCGAAACTCGAGAGGGCGCACAGCGCGGCTGAGAAAGAGAATTTGCCGTTATTACAGAGAAGCGGAAACTGTCCTCTCAGGAGACAGTACTCCCAGCAAGAGCAGGTAACGTTCTCCTCGCTCGCCCGATATTCTTGTCGGAACGCACTCTTTTATTTACAAGGCAGATGTACTTTTGCGCACGTAAAATGCTCGAATGCTCTTACACTTATAAATATGTAACGCCACACCGTGATAAGTTCGCAATAATTTGCACATTTCACATTTCCGCGATATATTTATTTATAAGCGGAAGGAATGAGATCGAGGCGTTCCCGTCATAACCGAAGGATTATCAGCCCGCGCCCTCGCGACGTATTATACGGAGCACTCAGTGAGTCTCGTTCCTGCGGTTGCAGATCTCGGGTCGCCGGATGTCCACGAGCGATAGTGGGGTGGAAATGTCCGTTTCGCCTCACGCGAGAACTTTACCAACACCCCACGTGGTTGGTTCTTACCCGGTGCAACAAACTCCGAGGCATCCTGCAGCTTATCCTGACGACGATCCTAATTTATATCGAAGCGAACTCGACGGTCTGATGAGACAACATCATCCGCAGAACTATCAGAGGCAACGGTCGACTTATCAAGTAATGGAACCGATAATTTCGAATCCATTTTTGTCAAAATTGTGGAGGATAATTCGTTAATGTCTAATCGCATTAAATTCTGCGAATTAATTTTTACCACGATCCATCCGAAACTTACAAATTTAATTTTTAACGAGATAATGAGTATAATTTAATAAAACAATGTACCATTTTTTTCATATACATTTATCTGGCAAAAGATTTAAAAATTAATTAATTTTTTTTACAGATAAAAATGTTACGATGAATTAATTTAATTTTTCATCGAATTACAAATCTCAACAAATCTTTTTGTTTCTTAAAATTAAATCACGTTTTCCATTTCACTTTACGATTCAATTATCGACGATTGTATTTAAAAGTCACAACTCAATATGCATAACTATTCATTGAGTTTTGTAACATATCGATTATTTTTTAACGCAGGATCAAGATACAGACCTCGGGATGACTTATGGTCAGACACCGATGGAGACTGGCTCCGTTCGCACCATAGTGCATCCCTCTCAGCAGCACTCGTTGCATCAGACACAGGGCGGACGTCCCACTCAACCTGCTTCTGTAGGTGTTCCGCAACAGAGAAGTTTCAGTAGCAGTGAGGAAGAGCGAAGCACACCGGAGTGTGCCAGCGACGAGCCGGACGAATCGGAGAAGGGTAAGCGAATTCTTCAATCGCAATATTTATCTCTAATTATACAATTTACTATAATTCGATATAAATTAACGAGATACTTTATTTGATCAACACTGCTCGCGATATAAATTTTATTCGGATTTTTTAAAGAAGAATTTTACTTCAGAACAAAAACTTCTAAAAATAAACTGCTATTAAAGCTAATTTATGTATCATGAAGTATAATCTGGAGTAATCTAAATTATATGATACATATGAAACAATTTATAAAACAAATACGCGTTTGTATAAAATACGTATCTTTAATCGAGTTCTTTTTTCATCTATTTGTTATATTAATTTTTTAATTAGTTGATAAAATAGTACAATATCGCGATAATTATAGTTTATATTACGTTTGGTATTTTTTGCAAAATATACTATCAGTAAAATTAGAAATGATCAAATCGCTGTCGATTTATTCTAAAATATACGATGGAAATATGAGATCAGAATAGTTGGTTTTGCTCTTGAAAATCAATGCACGAGAAAAGATTAGTCTTTCCGTATCAATAGATATTTGGTTTACGAAGGACACGCGTATTCTCGATACTTGTATATAAGGCGGTTATAGAAAGTGTAATCGATCAATCCAATGCTCGTGTTTGTAAGACACAACATTCATAAAATATAATATCAATCGAAACATTTTATTAAATATGATGTCATGCTACTAAATAAATTTAATACTTACACATATACAAGAAAGATTTAATTATACATGTAATTCTTTTCCTTGAATTTTTCTTTAAACTTAATTTTTTTATTTTAATTAATGAAAATATTTTACGATCTCTATTAGTTAAACAATTAAGGGATGTATGCTTTGTGAATCAATTTTATTATAAATTTTACATTTCTTCAAAATATAATAAAAGTCCGAGAGATTTTTTATTGCGTTTTAATTATGATATACTTCAATGAAGGATTAGATCAGCTGTACATTAATTGATTATCAAAGCCGTTCGCAAATTTCATGGTCTCAGTAATATTTTTCCATCGCGTTCATTTTCGTGGAGAACGTTTCGTTCCCAAAAATTGGAGGAAAGTGAGGGAGCTGTATGTGCGATGTATGTATGCGATTCACAGTTGATTAACCGCGAGATCGACGAACTGTGAACCGATTCATCCAGGTGCGCACCTGTAGGGTGAAGCGTTCTCTCTCTCTCTCTCTCTCTCTCTTTCGCAGAGTACAGAAATAAACGGTATTCTGCCTATCTCCGCCGCGCATCACTTTTTCCATATGATGAAGGTCGGATACGCCGAGTTTCTGCGTCGATCGCACAACAGAATCCTTCGTGCCTGAGCATTCTTGGGTCATCGCATGTGTAACCACAATAACATAGATCGACGACTGAGCGTAAATCAAATCTTGCGCGAAACGCGTCGTAAAATTTCCTCTCGGGGAGAATCAGCCGAGCCGGGTTTAACCCTCCAATGGGCGCGTTAAAATTTAAAACATAAGAAAACGCGTGAGATGTAAATTACACGCCACGTTAATTATACTGTAAATAATAAACTAATTATTATTTTTTATTTTTTATATAATATTATTTATTATTCCATATATCTTAGAGTATATAAACAAATAGAATCTTTAATTTTATCGATTTCTTGTTAATAATCAATTCTATACTGAAATGCATCCAGAACGCTTATTTTTTGCAAACTGTTGAATAACGTGGCAAATTTTATAATTTATTAGGAAAAAATTAATTGTGCTGTAGTTCACAAAAGAAAGGTTTAAAAAAGCTAAATTTGTATTAGATTTTAAAATTTTAACTTATAGTTTAGTGTTGTTTATTTTAAAATGTTACATATTACAAACGAGTTCGTCACTTATCGTTAGTGTACACTATTGAGAATACATCAATTTTTAATACAGTTTTGCAGTAAGCATATTTGTTAAATTGTAATTCATCCAATGTGCTTACAATCTTATAATAATTAAATTATAATTAAAAGTACATAAACGTATTTTTAAAATAAAATTTGATCAAATCGTGACAAAATAACAAACAAATATTCTTTAAATTATTCTTGCAACAAAAAATAGAATTTTTAATTTTTAATATATAATATATCTAATACACAATGAAGAATTCTATTATAATCATACCATTTTTACAGTAAATTTATTGTATGGACACTAAAAATGTGTAACGTGAATAGGCGCGTGGGGTGTACATTACCCCAGTCGATTTTGATAAACAATTCTCCAGCAAATTTGCGAGTGCTGTTAATCTTAATAGGTTAGAAGAGGTACTGAAGAGGGCAGCATTGAAAACAATTTGTTTCTATGTGAAATCTAGGAAAAAAGAAGTCTGGGGTGTAAAATACACCCCACGCTCCCACTGAAGGGTTAACCGAGACGTGCGCAACACCGTGCTACCCTCGTGTGAATTTCGCGGAAAACGCGATGGCAATCGAGACGGCGGATCGCGGCGAATAATACGGTCGCGTTTAATAATTTCCACACGAGTGCATCGTGCATGATAACGCACACGTGAAATGCCACGTTATATAACTTGATGCGCACGTATCGATTTTATAATGGCCAGCGCGCTCGATGCCCTTCTGGTCCTCCCAGCGATCCTGCCGCGGAATTTTGAGCGGATTTTCGGTCGTACGTTGTCGCCTTCGTTCGGGGAGAAGGAGCGATTCTTAGCGATAAGAGGACGTCTGTTCTTTTTAAATACACGATCAGTACACCGCGATCGTGTATCGCGTCCAACGTCGCGCCGATGTATCCCGCGGGAATTCTCAGGTTCTGTCCTCCCGGTCTCGCCGTTGCATTGATCCTTGGCATCCTCTCGCCCCTCGCTCACCCATCCTTCCAACCCTCTCTTGCGCCCTGCTTGCTTCTCTCTCTTTCTCACCCTCCCACCCTTCCTCCCTTCACCGCGGTCTTCCTACTTCCACCCCGTCCCTCTTCTTCCTTCTTGGTACCTCGCTACGCCCACACGCTGGCCGTGACGTCACGCGGCCAGCACGTGGGCGAATTCAAACATCTGCCCCCTTCTTCGTTTCTGAATAGTCTTCGACCTCTAACCGGCCAGGACTCGGCCAGAAAAAAGGCCCGTCGGCTCAAAGGCTCAGTGCTCTCCTCGACGAATGATTATCCTGGAGATCATTTCTCCCCCCCAGAACCTGAATTTACGAGTGCACTTCTGACCCTTCGCCTCGTTAGCGCGAACCGATTTATCACTTACCTTCTCTGATTTCGAAAGACAATTCCTTACGTTTGAAGGCACACGCAATACCGATGCATAATAAAATTTCAACATTTCCGCAGCTTTGTTTTTAAAAGTTAATTCGATCATAACTTCGAGCTCTCCGCAACAAGGAATTTTTTTTTTTTTTTTTTTTCAAAAAAGATCCAATGTAATCGGCGAAATGGGGTTACGAAATGTCATCGGGAGCACAATGAAGATCATGTGAACCCACATTCCTTGCTACCTCTCTGCGCAGTTCGTTACTTATGAACGGAGGCTGCAGTAACTTTGACATTTTCCCTACCTCTGGGCAATGAGAGAACTGCGTGCCGTACGATCGCACGTTTTAAATCGATCAATGGGAACAGCGATGCGCGTTACATTACTTTTTTTTCTCCCTTCCTTCGCGACGCGTTTTACAGTGGTTCCGATGGGAGTCCGCGGGCTAATTTGTCCGTGCAACGCGCGCCGACCATTTTCCATGATTGATCGCCCGCGTGACAAACGAGAGAGTACTGTACTCGCGATAACCGTAATTATATTAGCGTTCGCAGTAGCGTTTTATGCACCGCGGTAGTTTTTCCCTTTTTTTTTTAGCCACGTACTCGCGCGACACAACAGAATCGAATCTTTTTTTTTTTAGCAAGAAAGAGATGGAGAGTAGATGGTCTCGTATAAATTTAATCCGAAGACATTGCAATTTGACGGTCGGACGAACAAGGCTTTGGTGCTGCGAGCGCGTATTAATCTTTCTTTTTTTCCTTTTATATACCATGAAGTCCTTGCTCATTCATAAATCTGGAGCAACGCGCACGTCGAGATTAGCTTTTACACAGTAATTAAAGTACGTTGCTGAATCTATTACAGAAAAAAAAAATAGATGGCCGATGCAGTAAGAGAAGAGTTGCATGAGATTAAGTCGGTTATAACTGCGCGCCTTGCTTTCACGCTCTAACGACATTGCGTATGTCACGTGCCATTTAAAACGTATATCGAATGCGCGTACTTTTGATTGAATTAACTTATGGAGAGGCATTCCGGTTTATATGTCTGAGGGATGGAATTAAGGGAGGAATCAAGCCCGTGATATTGCTCGCTATGGAAAATAAATGAAATTGCCTTCTTGCGAGCGAACGGCGAAGTGAGACTTTAGCAGCAACGATTTATTATACAGGTAGTTACGGATTCATGTAAATGCGCAAACATGTGGGCGCGGAGTGCATACGCATATACGCGCCTACCGTGTATCCGGCGATGCAAATAGTTAAAGCAACCTCCGCTTTAGATTTTGCAGAGCGTACGGCTTTGATCCCGTCCTCATCCCCTCCCCCCCCCCTCCTGAGATATCAGCTCCACGTTTATTTCTGTCGGAGGAGACACAGTAGGCCGATTGTCTGTGTATATGTCGCTGGGTGATATTTCCTCTTGATCGTCGCACGATAGCTTGGGGATAAACACGGAGGCTGGAATCAAGCGGTCGCTACTCCGCAGAAAGTGGCGACTACAAACTACGCGTATCAAAGACACGCATCGCGCCATGCTGTTGTGACGCACGGTCTGCCGGCCTACCTTCAATAAAAATGCCAATAATAGCAGTAATGCGGACCGATGGTCTCGGCATTTTTTTCTCTTCTATATTTTTTTCGATGAAACGACGCACGGTGAACTCCGTGGAAATGCATAATTCTTAATGTCTATACCTTAATCATCTTCGTTATTGTTTGAATATTATTTGAATGAACTACAAGATGAAAGAAAAAAAAAGAATACAACAACGATGCATTGGATGATCGATGGCACATGTGGCGAGATTGACGATCGGTTTCGTACATACAATTTCAATTTTAATTTAATCGATTATTTCCCTTTTTGCGGTTTTTGATTCTAAGGAATCAGCGTAAAGCTAAAATTGACCGACGTGCAGAACTGGCCACGAAGCATCTGGCCGTAAGCAACTATTTGAGATGAGATGAGGTTTATCTAGCCAAATATGTTTCATTGAACAGAAACGATTGCGCGCAGCGGCGCAATCGTAAATTAAGGCCGTGTAACGACGAGTAATCACGATGTGAAAATCGCTTTAAAGCGATAAATCGCGTACGACGTGCGAGGGAAGCGACGGGTTAGCCCGACGGTGGTGTTGTTGCTCCCATTCGTAGATGCACAATACAATTAGTGAATAGAAAATTAGTTTGTAGAAGCGAGGTAAGTTACGTGTGCTCATATGTTACCCGGGCGATCGCCCGTTTTGACGGGGGGACCTGCGGAGACTCCGGACCCAAGGCGAGACACGTGTCTCTCCGCGAGGACAGAGCGAAGGGGGGAGGGGGGGAAAGAAGGAGAGATATTTGCAGGGCAAATTAATTGCCAGGAGAAACGTTTGCTGCACGATCGATGCGGCCAGCGGTAGTCCACTCCTCTTCTAGTCTTTCTAAGTAATCTCCACCGTCCATATTCTCGCGCTACGTTCGTCAGCGTCGGAATCAACGCTAATGAAGATTTCCAGTCCGTTTTCAGCAGTCGCGCATCTGCGGCGCGCGTAACCGCAATCCCCGTCCCGGTAATAATCTGCCTCTGACACCTGCTGATAGCGCGATTCGACGCGACAGTAACACACGCTTAAACGCGCGTAGGTAATATCTAAAAGTCTCGCTCTCTCTCGCCGTTATCGATCACGCCTCACCGGCGAGATAGCGGCGAGCGGAGGTAGGTACTCGGCATTTCGAGTTTAATTTCGTTATCTCGGTAATGAGTCTCTTCGTCGGCCGCGGTTTTTACCCATGCACCTCGCGCGGGCTCCGAACCTCCGGGCAGCTCAGCGAAATTTTTTCACGAAGAGAAATAGGAACGCAAACGAGATACCGCCGACGATGACTACGACGGCGGCGTGAAAGTGGGCGTGAGGGCGCCGGGAATGGGGTGGTAAAATCTTGGAGTGATTTATACGCGGTGAGTCGGTGTCATCTAACTTTTAAATTAAGATTCTCTGCACTTTCCCCCGACGCGTGACTCCGCGGTCCCTCTTTTCCGTTCGCCGCAACGGGCATCTGCTACCGCGCGCACTTCTTCTATTTATTATCCATACCTGGCATCCCGTCGGGCAGAAAATGCCAACGCTCGCGTCGCCAGGTACCCGCGGATGCGTGACTATTCCGCCTACTTTAAACGCGCGCTTAAACGCCCATCGACAGCCGCTCGAGGCCCCTCATTTTACGTTCACGTACCGAGAACGTCGGCGGACGACGTCTTTTACACAGGTCGTTACTTTGCGCGGATATGCGACGTAAAGAGGAAGGTCCGCTTCTCTTACTTTGCTTCATTGACGATTCTTACTTCGCGGTCCCGGTTTATGATTTACGATTAGCCCGCATGAAAATTAAATTTATGTTTCTGGGACAGCGATCGTGAAATTTTCGTAACCAGACTGGTTCCCATTGTTACGCGCCTTCGATCATGAATGGAGCTGCTTTCCAGTGATGTCTCTCCCGCTTTTATCGTCTCTCGTTATGTCGTAATGCCGAGATCGCATTGAAACACGGATATCAAATGCGCACTGTCGCGTGAAACACGGATATATAGGTGTCATTGAATGATATAAAGATGCTCTCTCGTGGCGATCGCATTACCAATTTGTTAGTTTTACGAACCGCGAATCTCTACTTTTTTTTTTTATCGCATTCGTTGCCTACGCGTACTGACAATATACATATACAACTTCTTCTCCCCAAAGTGTCCTTTTTATATGCTCTTCGATCTTTTATATTCTCTTACGATTTTTAATATTTAATCATGACAAAATTAATGATGCATTTCTTTCAGCGAGAGAATTATCTGCGTATAACGACTTGCACAACATCGTCTGAAGTCAAAGAGTCGCATCTCGTGATGTTCTTGTAGCATGGTTGTAAAATATCATATTCGCGGTAAATTCAGAATCGTTAAATTGAGTGCTTTCGCATTTTTTATTTTGAGCGATATTTTTTTTATTCACAGATGTTCGACAGTTCGTTGTATTTTCATGTCTCATCATTCATTCTTTCTGTCTACTTGCGTCTGCGTTTTGTATTTAAAAACACTCCGAGCACGAATCTTGCACAGATGATCCTATATTTTCGATATCTTATCAGTATCCTGTGTGTATGTGTATATTAATATATATAGTTTATTATATATATACACAACACACATTTATTTCTAATATAGATGAACTGCAGAGTGGCTAAACATATTATTTCAATGATTAGCCATAAGTCAAGCAGTATGTTGCAATGTGTAGTTAAAGGGAGATCGGCTTTTAGGGCAAAAGCTGCCGCCACTAGGGATGACTTCCAGGGGTACGCGGGAGAAGGCGGCAGACAGAATGAATCGGCAATACCCCGCGGTACTTAATAATTTTATTACATAAAAATACAAAGCAAATCATCTTTCGCTATATATTAATCGCTACACATATATCTAATTGTATGTATACTTACATATACATATATATAATATGTATATCTGTGCGTATGCGTGTGCATGTGTGTGTACGTATCTGCCGAACGGTCGTGCGTATCGAGTAGGGATCGATAAGCTGTTTCTCCTTCTGGTTTATCTGACTCTTGTGGCTCGATTAGCGTAACGTTATTTTTTTTACGCACTTTTTTTTGCGCCCTTCGCGCGCGAGATTTGATAACTTTTTAAAAATTCTGTCTCGCTAATCCAATTTCAGGATTAAACTTCATTGAGAATGTACCGTCCATATTTAATTGTGTTTAGGTTTCTTTTATATTGTCTTGCACTTTGCGAAGAAAATTATCTCTCCGCGCCCTCGGGGACACATTCATGTTAGCGTTGCCATGAGAATAACGCGAGAATACATATATAATAAAAAAAAAGTAGAGAGCAAGTTTTTTTCTACGAGAAGGAACCCTCCCGCCCGTGACCAGCACGTCGCGTGATGCGACCGATCGGCAGAAAATTGTAATAGACTTTATTTGTTCTACTTTGGACGGCTATGAATCGTGCACAGGTATATTTTTATCTACACTTCACTCAAGAATATATACGCGTACACACATACAATTCCCACAGATATCTCCACATCTCGAGATCTTCCGTTCGCTCGCATATATACATTATCTGGATATCCGCATAGACCCGTAGGTACTTTCCATTAATTGGAATGATGACGCTGCAACAACGAAATTACGTTTTTAAGATTGGGATTGGGACTGTGTTTCATGTGTCTTATTTTTCTTGTGTTAAGTTTTCAAATTTTATCTTTGGCATCCGTATGATAAGCGTCTAGACTTCCTTTAAAGTTCAAGAGAATTCAATATTTTAGGTGAAAATAAAGATTACAACTATTTTGGAAATATCGAGATTGTTTTCCAGATATTAATGATATAATTGGTAATAAAAGTATTAATTTAATTTTTAAACACGACCTTATACGGAGGCCAATTTGTATTTGTATTTTCCGTCGATACAATAATTTTCCATATGTTTTGTGTCTCGCTCAATTTTTTTTATGTGACGGATAAAAGTCTGTTATGTCTACCATTATAATCCCGCTGTCCTAAGAAATAGAAAGCGTCTCAATGCAGAACTTTAGATGGACATTTTGCCAAGAAAATACTATAATTACCGTTATGCACGTACGCGCACACGTACACACACAACCACACGATCCCTGCACATATTTACGTATATAGTCGTACTTTTTTTAGCGTCTCTCGCCAATCGTGTGCCAATCGTAGACAGATTCAGACGTACGGTTCTACTTAACGCTTCTCTGACGTCGTCTATCGCACATTTATCGCGGGCAAGCCTTGCACCGCTGCCTTATCTCGTTTCCGTTAGGGTACATCGCCACACACGAATCGCACACATAAAGCTGACACGCGACTCAAAGAGGGAGAGAAACACCGGGCAGGATAGGAATGCGAGGTGTCGCAGGGAGATGCACTCGATTCAAATTAACGGGATAATCCCCCGGGACACGCTTTCGTTTTCGATGCGTGGATCAACGCAATCGCCGAAAAACGAGTAAGCCGTGTAAGGTTGGAGGACGCGTGCGCAGAGACAAGATCTCGAAGAAAGACCGCGGGAGGATGTGCCCTTTTCTCTCTAGAGAGACGCGGGAGTGAGAATCGCCGTAGCTAAATTAAGGGTTTGCGATGCGATAAAAAAAAAAAAAGACAATCCGCGCACGCGCTCGCAAAGGAGAGAAAGAGGAAAGGAAGGAGAAAGAAAAACACAAAACGTTTTGGATCTACTGTAGGGAAGGGGTACTACCACCACGCGGGAGGTCCGAAATCGATGTCCAGTGGTAGGCACAACGGATCTCACAATGGGCACCACGGGTCGGACGCGGGCATGACGGCCGTGGAGCATAACGGCCACCATCCACCGCGAGAGCCGCGAAAAGAAGAGAGCACTCTCGTCAGACGGAGCTTCCGAAGATGCGGCGACGAATGGCGTGCCGACAGTAGGAGGTGCGTTTCAAGGAGGCTGACGATCGTGTGCGCCGCTTTTATCTCTTTCACTTTCTCGATTTTACGCGATTAGACGCGTCACGGTAGCGCGAACGGAGAATATACGAATATTCAACGAAATCTCGTCGCGCAGATCCCCTATCGTAGAAGTTCGACGTTGCGATCTTTTTTTTTTTTCAATTTGCCGCAATACGGGGAAAGTATTTGTTACAATTAATATTGTATATTTGCAACAAGCCTTAAGAATACGCAAAAATGACAATCCATTATTATTCCACTTTCCTCGTTTTATGTTTAACAAAAATGGTACAAACCTTGAGGTTGAATATCATATTTGTATAATCAAAACTAATGCGCTTTATTTGAAAAGTTTTTGATGAACGTAAATTGAACAATGAACTTTTATGATTGGGGATTTTCATCGTTACACTTTACAAAGTCGTTAATTAATTGAAATACATTTATCGAAAACAAAAGACAAGATATTCGAGACACGTATTCGATTTAACGCTTCGATTTAAACGAAAGTAACGTGAGAAAACTTACATCGTTGGTCAAGGAACAATATATTCATTTATTTTGTCACATATCTCATAAAAAATATGAATCTCTACATGCGTGGTATAATTGAAAGACAAATTAAAAAATAATTCGTTTTTATCTCAATGTCTTTTATACAATCTAAATTTTGTTTCTAAATGTTTGAAAAGAGACATTGAATATTCTAATATATGTATTGTACTATAATTCTTTCCTTGAAATTAAACACCACATTATTTAAAACATTTTTGCACTTTTACAATATGGGAAACAACCAAATCTGGTCGAGTTCGTAACCAAGTTTATAATATCGCTTTATTCGAAGCATATGAAAAAATGTCGAAAGTTCCTGACCAACGGTTCAAAAAACATTAAATAACGAGCGATCGTTTGGAGGCGAAGCACATGCCGATATCATATATGCGGGCCGTGTTGTCGATCGTGGCGGATCACACTTCGAGCTCGATCACTCTGTCGGACGGGAATCGCGAACTCGGGATCACGGCGGCGGCGCGATACGACAAGACAGACAAACACCCACACACACACAGGCACCAACCATCTATCGTCCTCGTGTCTCTGTGTGTATGTGGCGTGTCCATCAGGTTCACGGAGAGAAGGGGGAAAAAGACAGTGCGTTTTGACGGTGGGACCAATGTCGGCGGCCCTCAGGAGGAGGAATGGTCTTGGGAGGCCGATCGGCAGGGTAGCCAAGACAGCGCGACCAAAGACTCCGGGATAGACACTTCTAGCACGTTCACGAGCAGTGAAGACAGCAACAGGGGCGATCTGCCCAAGGTACGGGGCCAGGTTACGGGCGTGTAACGTCAACCGGCTCGAAAAAGCAAACAAAATTAAAAAAAAAAAAGAAAATTAAAACGCTAGAGAACGCTTCTCGAGTTGTAGCGAGTTGTAGATCGGAGTCGATCTGTGACGTAGAAGGCGGAGTCCCACACACGCGCGAGGATAGACAAGAGTTTAGGAATAATTCGCCGGTGGATCGAGTAAAAGGGGTTTTTCCAGCAGCGCTTTTTGTTGCACGATCGCGACCGAAACGGTACTTCAGCTCGGCAATGATCACTCTCTTCCGTGCGTGGATCTATTCCAAGCGCCAATCGCGGCGGATCCAAAATGGAATAACGTCGTCCAAAGTGGAATTACGGTTGTTTTCTTTCTCGCTCCTAGCTTCGATAGCGTAGCGAAGAGATGCATTGGAGAGGTGGCTTGCTAATTGATGTAATTAGCGTACAGCACTTGTAATTAGTTACTTTCGGATTACAATGTGTTTACCGTGTGCCAGGAGAGCCGAAGTTTCAGGGAGTGGAGAAATTGCGCGATTGATCGCGCTGAGACCATTGATATCGATCGATGTGCGAACTGAGAAAGAGAGCTATTACACACGCCGTAATTACGAAATTTTGCTTGAACGTTTGATTTTTTTTTCCTTTCAATCTATGCTGACAGGAGAGAGAACCTCTTTTGCTCGATTAACCCTAAACTTCGTGCTTAAAGGCTTGTGTGCTTGTGTTCGTTTTTATATCGAGGTTTGTTTATATGATTTATGTCGGCTTTCTTTGTACAACTTACAGCGTTGATATAAAATTCAAGCTTATTTGGATTCCCGAAGCTGAAAGCACGGAATATCGCTTATTTACGAAGTGTCTCTCAAATTGATTATCAGATTATCGATAATGCTAACGTTACTGGTCATTTGTATACCAATCATTTATTGCAATTAATAAAAAATAAAATACTCCGTGAATTCAGAAGTTTTAAGTAGAAAATCGTCTTCTATACAATTCTCTCGCGTCAGGCTTCTTTCGAGTCCATTCCATCGTGCCTCTTTTGCCTAAAATCTACTGTTAAAATTACTGCTAAAATTTTCCTCGAGTTTCGCAATGACATAGATTTAATAGCGACGAAGAAGATTTATGTAGTTTTAAATAATGAATATAATTTCTGACATTCATTTCTCTTTTACGCCACTTCTCCAGTAAGTTAAAATACGGTAGCCCAATTAAGTTTTCGTAAGTTACATCATATAACGTACAAGAAGTTGTAGGTAATTGATTCAGCATTCGGCGTATAAACTCTTCTGGAAATATCTAGAGAAAGAAAATGGAGTTTGATATTACATAAAATCCTTTTTGCTATTTTTATTCGCCATTAATATAAGCGAATATATCTGTGTGTGTTTGATTGCTATTTTGTGGAAATGGAACATTCTGTATAAACTGTATAAATCACTATCTCCGCGAATAACAAAAGTGGATAATAAGTAGCAATCATGATTTGATTATAGATTATTGTATATCCTTCCTTCTGTTAAAAAAATATAGGATAATTCCAATTTTAATATCTAAACGCGCGAAGTCAAATTATATAATTGAATTAGGAATACTTCAATGAAAATGAGAATGATTCGATTTGATATATATTTTAGTTAGAGCTGAATTTTATAACGTTGATCGATCGAAATTCACATCCTCCGGACACTATAACTATGTGAAACTTGATTTCTTCGGAATTATAAATAAATAAATAGAGATTTATACCATTCTAAAAATAAATGATTCCTAATAACGTTGAGAAAATTATAGAAGTACTCAATATGCTAACTAATCATCCATTATTCGGGAAATGGATTTTACGACTGCGATTCCGACAGATACCGATTTGAGCATTTTCGCAAAGTTATATTCGAATGGCGAAATATTGCGTGCACGGCTCATCGTTCGATATACGAGGAGATAGGCAGTGGGGGTCGCGGTCCAATTATACGAAGCAAATAACCAAGATTAAATTCCCCGGGTAAACGGTCGGCAATCGGATAATTTATCTGGCAACGACTTACGTATCTCTTGAAGCAACTCGATCGGGATCAATCTTTTTCACTCCTGTTTTCCAAACAAGTCACGTAATTCGAGGCTTGCTTCTATTTTCTCGGGGGTAAAAGTGGAAACTGATTGCGATGCATGAAAGCAAAAACGAGGAAGCTAAATACCGCCAGGCGCGATTGATTTCTACCGACTTCGCCGAACAAATCGAAGGGGGAAGGTACGGGACTTGGCGATGTGGGAATTAATTCGCACGATTGCGTCCGATCGATAATCGTGTCGCCGACAGGCGCAGCTCTTATCCGATAAAAGTGCATCGCGATGTTACCCCTTTGTCAACTGTGTATTTTAGTAATTTAGAAAATTTCACGTGATTTTTTCGCGAGGCAAACCACTGGTCCAAAACGATCCAATTAAAGGACTGGCGAGGTTGCCGGTTCTCGAAAGAAAAGCGTATCTGTTTCATAATTAATCAAATTGGATCGCGGCCAAAGGGTATCTCGTAACTGACGAAGCTTGACGACCTCGTTAGTCGTCGATCAGCACTGAGCAAAGGATTTTTTTAAATATCTCTTCAATTATTACGATTCCGAGCGGTTAGCTGTTATACAAATGAAAGAGGTTCGTAATATTGTTTAAAATTGCCGCCTGGCGTTCAATCCAGCCAGCAGTACAAATATATCCGACAGAAAATTCGGACTTTCAATTTGTATTATAACATGATTAAAAGCATTGTTATTATAACGATTAAAATTACTTTAAATATTTCACTGGCGTAAAAGTAGAAATGGATTGCGCAAATGTAATTGAATCCGCAGAAATTTGTGGGTTTTTAAGAATATTTCATCGATTGTGTAGATTGATCTTTCTAATTTTCCGACAATGTCCAAACAGGATTAATGCTAGTTATTAAATCCGTGAAAAGATGTAATAATTTTACGGGTAGAAATTTGAATTAAAATTCTGTCTAACAAAACTTTCTGTCGGGCTTTCTGTGAATTGATGCATTAGATGTCTGTTGATAAGCTCAACATTTGATAGGACTGAAGCAAAAAGAGGCAACCCCTCTCCCTAAAGTAGATCCACCTGGTGAATCGTGTCGTTCTCAGATAGCGATACACCACGCTCAGGATTTTTACGCAATATTACGCATATTGACGATCACGCAGTGTTATTTGCATGTCTGCAATACATGTATATATATTTTTGTTATTGAAATTGCCGAGGGCCTTTGGATAATGAAAATTTGACAGGTGCGGGATGCATACAGTATTATACGGAATGCCTTATTATTATATAACATTTGCTAGTTATGCATGTAGCGCATGAAGCATCCGTTATTCGCTTTTATATGTACTACAATTGCGCTCGTTGCTTGTTGCTCTGTAAACTTTCCGACATGCCTACAACGCCGAAAACCATGAAGACAGCTTTTTTTCGTTGGGAGGATACCGAGAGGCTTCGTGAAAGATGAACTTTTATTTGTTGGGAACATTATATTTCAGATTGATTAGAGTTCCCGTTTTTCTATTTAATCACGTATAATTAATCACGTATAATTAATCACGTTGGTCTTTTTATATCGATACAACTTGCCTATGCGTATCCTCTCAAGTCTTACGCTAATTTAAAAACTCTACATTTGTATCTTGTAACATTTTTTCTGCTCAAGTAGTCCGCAAGAGAAATGTGTTGCTGCAAAATACAAGGCATTTCTCAGTAGTATTTGTAAACTAATGTGTGTTGCAATTGTTTTCTATTAGTTTTGTTCAAACTATATAAATATAGATCAATAATGGATATACGTCAGACTACTGGAAACTGACAAAATTATACGAGTTTTATATGAACGAGTTTCATATAAACGAGTTTCTAGACTCGTGACTAATTACTTTCATAACAAACCAACTGTACATTTTATAATTACGTTAAGTCATACTGGTTTTTAACTAGTTTTAATGACGCATAAAATATCTCTTAATTTCTTCCCTATTATTAAACTTTCCCATGTAAGCGCATTTGGATTCAGAATTCGGACGTACATTCCATATTGTTAATGGTTTATAAAGGCATATGACACCCATTATCAGTAAAAGAAATACTATCCGCGCTCCGTAGCATCCATTATCCTGGCAAGTGAGCGAAGACGGTCAGAAGATTATTGGCCACATGGTTTTGAGAAAATCGGCCGGCTCCGGAAGCTGTAGTAGTATACTCGGACTAAAAGTTGTCGGTGGCAAGCTATTGGAAGATGGTTCTATGGGCGCTCTGATCGAGAAGGTGAAAAAGGGTAGCACGGCGGACGTAGAAGGTCACCTTAGACCTGGTAAGAAGATTACAAAGTTTGGATCAAGCAATTCGCATTTTCAAATCGTCCAAGTCGTGAGCGCTTGATTACGAGATATTAATTGCAAGTCAAATGCAAAATTTAATATTTATATAACGATAAACGTTACGAGATATACTTTGCATTATAAGATACCTTTATCGGTATGCTTAAAAAAAATCATAATTGAAATCATTTAAATTAATGAAATATCATCAATTGTTATTACAACGATGTTAAATCAATTAATAAAATTGCAAGAAAAATTGTAAAAGTTTATGTTACTTATTAGAAATGATAAATTAGAAAAGATTAGAAAAGAGAATTAGAAAAGATAAATTATATGCCATCAATTGTATATTTGACCGCGAAATAATAGCATTCCTAATTGTATGTATTAATAAAATAAAAGATCCGTACCCCTTGATCGTTTCATGACACATCGTTTCGTCACATTCATTCCGTCGGAGTAATCCGTGCTTTCAGCTTTGACGCCTTGAAAGCGTACGGCTTGTCGACAACGCTCGCAACAAACGCGAGCAAACCGTTCTCGTTCCCACGATCGTCCATAAGAACGATTCGGACGATCTCCTGTGGCTGTTTCAGGTGACGAGGTGATCGCGTGGAATGGGAGATCCCTTCAAGGCAAGAGCTTCCGGGAGGTTTACGACATCATCGCCGAGTCGAGGCTGGAGCCGCAGATTGAGCTTGTAGTTGAGAGAAAGTTGTCGTCGACAACGACGGGCATGGCGCCTGCAGGACCGGGCCCATCGACGCCCATGTCATCCAGGAGAATTGTTGCTCCGAGTCAATGGAGACAGAAACACGAGACCATCTCCGGGCCTCCGACGCCGCACCACAAAGGTGACTATACACACAGCACGTTCCGTTTCCGGCCGTCTTCCGACTTGATCTCGCTTCTGTGTATCACAAATGTGATCTAGATTATTTCATCATCGACTTGTTCCGTTCAAACTCGGAACATACATATGTTTTTTTTTATAATTTAACTCTAAATATACTTATCGTCGATTTGATACAATGGTAGTCGTGCATGGGCTTATAGTGCCGTTATCTTATGATTAATAAATATCATAGGCGCTACAAGAAATAAATCTTATGTGTATATATATATATATATGAATGGTGATTGTACAATTAAAAGGGATGAGATAGATTATTTTAGGCATATAGATTTTAGCTTTTATTCTTCTCAGGATGTCAGTTTGGATGTAGCCAGAGAGTTAGAAAAGAGTGTGTTAGGAAGGTGCATTGTTTTAAGCTAAATACGACTATTAAAGAATTAGAATTATTTCATCTGAAAAGCATTTACATCTTCTTTTTGGTTGGAACAAAGAGAAAGTTAACGTAGTTTATTTTATTACACCGTTTCAGGTGAGTTTTGTAGGAAAGATGGGCGATAAGGAAAGTAGCACAAGTTTTAAGCATAACGCGATGTCGAAAACAAGTAGCACGCGTAATAGCTATGATATTTTAATAATTTTGAAAGACGGAAACGTTCAACATTTATTATTCCGACTGATGAAATATTTACATCGATATCAATTAAATCCCATTAAATGTAAAACGGCGTATTGCACTTCTCGTTAGCAACACTGCGTTACTCGCATACATATATTAAGCATATCAGAAGCAAAGCTATTGCCATCGATTACATGGTTTTTTCGCATTTCAGGTCTTAAGAAAAGTTTACTATGGGGTAGGCCTCTGATAATTTTCCTTTAAACCATTTTCGATTGATCAGTGTTTCTTGCCTGTATCATTAGCCTTTTATCTCCGTTATTATCGATGACCGTTTCGTGAGATTTTGCGTTCAAATCTCAACAAACGGGATCGGAGTCGTGATTTCGATGTTACGACAAGACGTATGGCGAAGCAATGAAATTGATTTACTATTTATTCCTGTCTTGAGTATTACCGTTGAGTACTATCGTTGATGTTTAACGTAGATGTAGATAGTAGTGCCAATGCACCCCTCCTCCTCCCACTGCTAAAAGAGCACCGTTACATAGGTAGTTTTATGGGAGCAACAACTATATTATATGTATATATAAAATATAAAGACACCGATTTATATATATATTATATATAAATCCCTCATATTGTGCTTCCTCTCTACTTATAACAAATCACGAGTATCTCGTGTAATCCTTATGGATATAAGTGTAATTTGCTGTATTCATTACTGTCTATTATCTCTACTATATATTGATCTAACATTATTATCATAATAACCCCCCTCATTCCTTTCGTGGCTCGTTGTCACGGATTTCCGTGATTGTGAGAACCCGTGCATGCGGACTCCACTTCTTCGAAAGACGTGGGTGTTTCCAGAACTGTTCAGAAATAGTTTATCGATTTCGCAACATCCCCGGGGGTTCGATGACGCTGTGAGATAGAACTTGGTTTTCGCATCTATAATTTTGCACACTCAAGTACCCGATCGACGCAGAGATCTCCCGAACAGACGTCTAACAGACATCCCCAATCTTTCGAGCACTACTTTGGACATCTCGAAGATACATTTTCAATCTTTCTGTCGTTTGAGTATTTATTTAGCGAATATAAACGCGACAGCATTAACATATTCACTGCCAGCAATGCAAGCGGCAAGCTTCGTCATCGGCTGACGAATGGCAATGAATGTGTTAGCGTAATGAAAGCATGTATGTTAGTCCATTCATTGGATCACCCGAATTTCTTCTTCTTCTTCTACTTCTTCATCATTTATCGTCGTCTTTTACATCTATTCGCTATTTTCCTCGTGACGGGAACTCGCGTACCCTCTCTCCTCTCGTGAATCGCTGCAAGATCGCAGATACGAAAACGAGTTATATCCTAGTCGAAGCTGCACGATCACTTGCAGAATTGTACGACGCGAGGCGTGAGAAACCCTCGGTTTTAGTGACGTCGCCGGGCTCGCCGGACCTGCACGCCCAAGGACGCGGTCGACATTCCCGACATCCGACCGGAAATGCGAACGTGGGCGGTAGTATCCAGGTGAAGCTGGGCTTCGATCCCGTGGGACTTCAGCTGATCGTCACGATAATCTGCGCCGCGGGGCTCACGCCAAAGAGCAACGGCCAACCCAGAAACCCTTACGCCAAAGTTTTTCTGCTCCCTGACAAGAGGTGAGTGAAATAGCGTGCTTGACAGTATGATAATGCTTTTGATCAATTGAAAATTTTGGAGCAAAATGCGTAAGACTGTAAATACTTCGATATTTACTTTAACGTAACGCGTAAACGCAACTAAATACGTTTGAAATATTTATCTGACGTTAATATTACATAGCTTTGTTTTGTAATTGTTTAACGGTGATTACTCAGGTCGTGGTTTTATTCTAAATTAATTGTCTAATCTTCCGAGTACTTTGAAAATTTATATACTTTTATACTTATGTACTTTTTAAATGTCATTATAGCGAAAAGTCGAAACGACGTACGAAGACTGTGGCGAACACGAACGATCCCAGGTGGAATCAGACTTTCGTTTATAATGGTGTCAGACGTTCGGAGCTGAGGAAGAGAGCACTGGAGATTACGGTCTGGGACTACGCTGGCAAATACGAGGCGAACGATTTCCTCGGCGAGGCTGTCCTGGAATTGGCAGTATGTCTCCTAGACGAGGAACCAGAATGGCATTCTCTGACCGCTCACGGAGAACACCGGCACGTCAGGTATGAATCGCACTCGTGGATGCTAGTAGTTCCAATGCTAAAAGCGATCAAATAAATACCTTGCATCGATACGAATCCCTTGCGGAATGTTTGACAATGTTCCCATGTTATACGCGTATGCTCTGCGTAAAATGATTAACATTACTGTCGCTTATCTCGTGGGTCTTAGAAGTTTTGCGTTTCAAAACAAAGGAGAGTCTATATTTTTTGGTACTTTATGTTTCTAAACCGGTAGAAGTACTGTAGAACTAGATTCAATGTCACGAAAAAATAATAATATCTATCGCTGAGATAATTAACTGTGTTTTACTTTTTAGGCATTATCAAGATTCTGATGACTTGATAGATTGTCATCTTAGTCCACCTTCGACCACGTCGAGATTAAGTGACTCCGACACATCGGAGTGCGATATTACGGATTGTGACGCGTCGAGAGAACAAAGAAGAACAGCTGACGGTGCCAGCATAAGCAGTATCGGCAGTTCCTCTAGGTAAGGTCACCTTTTAAAATCTCCGAAGTAATATATGAATCTCGTAGTCTAATGAAAGAGAGTATATTATTTTCGAAAAAAATCAGTCTATTCAACTAGCTTAGGATATGAATTTGCATTAAATACCGTACAAGTCCGTCATACGCAATCAAAACGTTATTGCGTATCAAATTAATATTTCATACATTTTTATTGAGAATTAAATCCAGTAGTTAAATCCAAATGCGTTATAAGCATACTTGATCGGTAGGATCTAATTTGCGGATCTTATAACTACTATTGTTATTGTTGTATAATAGTTATTCTCCGTATTGCTTTATTATACAAGACATTATTTAGTCATACGATACAGGGTATTTTCCTGCAAAAATTCCTTCTATTCAGAATCAGATATTGTTTCAATCTATGTGATTAGGGAGAACTTTACATGACTTGAAATGAATGTACGATAAAAGAGTTTTTATTAATTTTTTTGCCTTTTTTTATCGATTATTATTAAAATGATTGTTTTTTCTAATTTGAAAATATTTTGCCTGAAGTTTTGGAAACGACTCCGATAATGAGATCTGACTCTTCTTCTTTCTTATACGAGTAAAACGTAAGCCAAGCGCAGTGGGGAAATAAAGACAAGTACGAACATCTAAAATAAATGATTGCGAACGAAAGTTTAAAAAAAAAGAGAGAAGACTCGAACGGGAGGGGTCAATCGAAAGAAAGAGAGAGGGTAAAAGCCAAGTTATAAAACTGGGCAACAAGCCAATTGACATAGTAGTTGACTCACGACCGTTGCTAGCTCCGGAAGTCAGCCTTAAATTCTTATCCTTATTAATATTCCAACGATGATGGCCGATCGTTATTTCTGAGTATAACATGATTTTTGTGTTGAAGTTTCCAAGTTTCTAATTATGTGTAAATGAAAGAAATGATAGTGCACTCAAAAGAAAAACGATAAGTGTCTAAAGTGTTAATTATTTGTGATAATGAAAAATTATCCGTGCGATTCAAAATCACACAAAATCGCTGCTAAATTAATTGATCTTAAAGAAGATTAATTACATATACAACTGCAATAAATTATTGAGTTACGGAAATGTGAAACCTGTGAAATCTGCATAAATATAAACGTTCAGTCATCAACGAAATTTACAGTATAATAAAATTCATGATATGCGTACGCGCGACATTTTATAATTCCCATATATTTGGCAAGTAAAGTTTACGAAATTGTTTCAACCACGTGTCTTGCTCTCGCTTTAAAGATAGCTCGCCCATAAATTTTTTCACCGACAATACACGCGGCAAATCGAATCAATGTAGCGAATTCAATGAGCACGTAGGCTATCTTCGATAGGCTTGGCAGGTAGAGTGGCAGAGATGGGGATAAGCCGAGATACTATCCGGCATCGCTCTGCACTCTTCTTTTATAACGCTTCGATCTGCAAAGCAAGCGCTTCTATCCCTAAGCGCGCATTAGCCTGTAAAAGCTTTCTCCGAATAATTGAAACATTCCAGTCTGCTCTAAAAGCGGCGGACATCCTGTTCATATTTAAACAACCTTCAATATCGTTTAATGAGATTATTTGAAAGGGTTTCGCCGGTTACATTAACATATCCATCGTCCAGACCAAGCCGACAGCACTAAGCACGATGGACAATGTGTGCATTTTGATAAAATATTTTTATTATAATTTTATACGTTATTACATTTATAATGAAATACGAATATCTTTTCTGATCTATCGCGGATGCACAGGAATTGCAAGAAAAAAATTTATATCCATAATGTCTGTTACGTCAAATTTTATATTGTACATCTCTTCGTGATTTTACATTTAAACATTTCTAGAATATAACAAATATTACGCGTTTATATACAAAGGTCTATAAAAGGTTTATATTCTTTGCAGTTTAAATTGATACATATAAATGCGGATAAAATGTTTAAAATGTATGATTTTTGGAAGGAAAAAAAAAGCATTAGATAATGACGCGTCGGCAGCGGCCACGCCACCGCCCATTGATTTTGATTTTAATCGTGTGCTTTGTGATTTATTTTTTAGGTTTCATAATATGCCGTCAAATTATAAGCGGTACGGCCATTACAATTTATATTTTTTCCTCTTTCACGAATCACGCAGTCACACGTCTTGCATCCTCACCGCTAGGTTCTAATGTATTGCGCGTAGATCAGTCAGTTAGTCATGCCGACGAATCATCTCAAGCTGGAGAGATGTAATAGGGACGAGACAACGAGACGTGTACTGAGACATGATCACATAGCTAATTTAATTTAAGAACGGACATCAAAGGCACAAGAAATCTTCATTTGACAAGGATATTCCAAGCGTAGATGGGAGGGAGGGAGGGAAAAGAGAAAGTGTCCTTTCCATTTTTTTTTTTTTTCAAAAGAAAGAACCAACGACTGTGATATGTACGTCATCGGTGACGAGAAACATCGGCAATCAAACGCAAATCTCTAATCTCCTTTGTATAATATCTTTCCACGCGCGATATTGTACACGAAAATCGGTGAATATTGCAATGCACAACGTTTCGGTGTTACAAAATTGTCGGGACAGTTTCTTTTAGCTTCATTTTTTTGTCAAGGCGCGAAGAAATGGTGAAATTAACAACGAGATACTAAGTGCGAATTATTCAGCGAATCGCCATCCATGTAGGCACTTTAGACGTCATGCTGTCATTGCTTCTTACATATACGCATATTATATTAGATGCGACAAGACATGGCTTCTAGAATGCTTAGTGCATTGCAGTGCATCGGCCGGGGTGGATTGAGTTTCTCGAAGCTTTGACTGCAATTCGCCCGATTTTCGTGACTGTCTTGTCCGGTCGACACATTGCTTTTCGTTGCCAAACATGGTGAAAATTATTCTGGGTTTTCTATGTTACACATCACGCACGGTCGTCCTTTTCGATGTGTAATACTTACACAGTACTTGGCATCCATCGAACGCACTTACATGGCATATTCTTAATTTATGACGAGTCACTCTCTTTTTCATCGGGCGTACTCTCATTTTTGGCAACGAAAGCGCCGCGATCGAGAACGCCAAAGAGAACGCTCGACTGCATTGCCGAGTAACTTGGAAGCTGCTTCGCGCCAAATTAGGAGATATGCATTCGCAGTTTACGATTTGAGAAATCGAATCGAGTTCACGCTTGTATCTTACGTGCCAAAATATGTCCGAGAAAAATTCGAGAGATAGCGAGTGAAAGAACTATGCGGATATTTTAATGTTATCTCAATTGTTTCAACTCCGTCCTCGATGCTGCGTAGCTCATTCTCGCTCCTAGCATTTGAACATCTTTTTTGCTTCCCCACCATCCCGGCCGCATGCATTTTAGTGCGAGATCACAGCACTCGCCTCATTTAACTTGTAAGGCACGCAACATTCACTGATTGATGAAAAAAAATGAACGCATGCTGGAGCAGCCACTATTCTAGCCCGCCGCCGGAGAGGGAACTCTGTGTCGACGGCGAACATCGGAGTCGGAGAGATATGTCGCCTCAAGGACGCAAAAGGGCAGCCCTAATGATTTCTCGTGATCAACCTACTTCTGTCGGTTCGATTTATCAGGCATATCGAAAGGTAATTGTTCGAGAACGTTTGGCTTTGATTTCGATTCGACTGATTGATTAAAATTAAAACATTTAAGAGTTACAAGAGAGAGAAAGAGTTCGATAAAAATGTTTAACTAAGAACAAAATGGCTTGCAAAAATTAATCAATGGTCACGCGAATGAGAAAAAAGAAAGAAAAATTGTGGATACTCTATTGCTGCATGAAACATTGATGCATGTTATTAAATATGTATCATTTTATCGAGATGTATCCTTGTATATTATTAAATATATATACCGCAGGATGAGATCCATGGACGAGATCGGGGAATGATGGGTCACAGGTCGCACAGTGCGGCACCTATGGATTCTCCGAGTGTCAGATACCGAGGAAGGTCTCAGAGTCCCACCGGTCATCGTTCCTTGTCTCCACCTGAGCATAGATCCATTCCGTATGGATATGTTCATACGACAAGGTAAAATATCACGGGGAAGCTCTTTGACATTATCTAGATTACAAGCTTGTGGGAACTTACTATTGTTGGAGCCTACTATTGCTTTTATTTAGGTTCGGTTCGAGATCGGCGACCGCCACACCTACCGGATCGCCGAAGAAACGTCAGCTACCTCAAATCCCAGCAGCTTTGAAGGAAAGAGTGCAAGATTTTGAGGAACGAGCAAGATTCATAAGACATCGCAATAGACAGTCGATGTACAGGAGCACGGGTATGGGAGGTGAGTTTCAACGTTTTTCATTGGAAAAAAATTAATGTGTTTGTTCGATACTTTTTCTATTGGGCTGCTAAAGAAGAATGAATATAAACATTTAACATAATAGTCAGTTGTATAATTTATTTTTTTAATCAATGTAGATATAATACACGCTATAATATAGATATATTAATTTATTCTTTTTATTTTTTAATAAAATCTCTATTATAATATCTTAAATAATTGATTAATTTATTCGCAGGCTGGGAAAAGTACCATTACACTGGTCTTTCGGACTCGGATCTTCCTTCAATCGGATACGACCCAACATTGCCACACGGTCACTCTCACAGAATGCACAGGAGGAGGGGGCATTTAAGTCCTGACAAAGATGTACTCGGCGATCTTGGGGATTCTGATATGGAGAGCATAGCATCAGTAACGAGCAGTGCCTTTAGTACACAATCGGAACGGCCACGTGGATCGAGAGCACTAATGTGAGTGTAGTTTTATAATTAAATTTCCATTATTTTATCTGGACTATACGGACTATCTCGCGTTGCGGCAGTCAATGTGCAAAGCAACGCAGATTCAAGAGAATACCCCGTTAGGAAGGAGGATCTGAGCTTCGAGTGTGCCTGTCCTATAAACATATATCTGAAACATTTATCTCTGTAATATTAAGGTGCATTACTATACGTCTTTTATGTCACGATATATTAAAATCAATCTTTTGTATAATAGCACACTCATCGGCTCAGCCCCTTGAATCAAGTAAAATCCCTGGGTTAAATGGACATTGTCAACTAAATGGATATCCCGTAGTTGCACATTTTCACTCATCCTGCTTGTGTATGTGTCAAGTCTTCCGTTATCCCTCCCGCCTTCTTTACGGAGCGATTAGATTGCACTTCCTATGCACCATGTCAATGTCCATTTAATTAGTGTCCCATTCTAAGAAAGCAGGGATCAGTGCGTAGCGTTGGTCGAACGGTTAGATAGTTGTGTCTCGTCGCGTCATAGAAAAGAAGAAGAAGCATTGCGAAGTACATCGATCGCCGCGTGTCTCTTCTGAAATGCCGACCCGTTGTTCTCGGCGAATCGACAGAGTCGAGTTTTGAGATGTTAATGACCGATATGCGTTCGATCGATCGCGAACGCGCGGTTAGAGAGAAAAAAAAAGAGGGAAAAAAAAGGAGCAAAAGAAAGATGAAAAGCGGAATGGGCTCACCCTTTTGGTTGTGTTCCCGCAAAGAGCGCTAAACTCTCTATATGAAAAATATTGTTTGCAGACCGACAGTTAAAAACGTTTTAATACCCGGTGCCATATCCCCAATACCCCCGCCCCCTAGGCGCAATAGGCGCAGGCACAAACTTAGGGTACCCTGCAGCGAATGTCATTGTCCCACCAAGCCCAGAAGCAACAACCCTAGCAAGTGTCCCACCCTACATCCCCTCGTACGGAGCAAGTCCGCAGTGATACGCTCGTTGTACAAAAAGATGTGTACGCCATTCACGAGATCGCAAACCGTCGACGAGAACATGCTGAGATATTACAGCTCCGAGACCAGCGAGTACAGCGTTTCCGAGGGGTACATACTCAAGCCAGAGAGACTCGTAGCTAGTAGTGCTAAGAATCGTATACCGGCGATAATATACGTTGAGGATTGCCTCCGGGTCGACTTTAACAATCGTTTTGTGGAGAAGTTTCGTTCTAAGTATTTGGCGCCGTGTTTCGCGGGAGGATTCGATATGTTGTCGCGTGAACGCGATGACTCCGCGGCAATGACGACGACGACGACGACGACGACGACGACCTTGACGACAACGACGATGACGAGGACGAAGACAAGGCGACCGATTGTCTCTATAGATTCAATCGATCTCCCTGACCATCTCGATATTAGGAGTATAGACGTTAGATTGCATCCGTGTAGGTCTTTTTTGTCCGCTAAGACTAGGAGCTTCGACGTGATGCACGATACATACGGTGATCGTTTCGGTACTAGGCCAGGGGCCGTCGGTCTGCTATCGCGCCGGGCCAAGAGTTTCGAGTACGAGAGCATTTCGAGCAACATATTCAGCGACGACAGTCTCAGGACGGCCAGAAGAAAGCTCAAGCGGAATCTCTCTCTCAGCGACGCCGGGTACGGTGACAAGATACCGGCGTTGGACGATCAGAGCAAGTCCTACTACGATTCTAACGGTGACGATAAAGTGCCTACGAGTCTCGCGAGCAAAGAAACGAATTACGATTTTCTGCTCGATCAGGATCACAAGCCGTTTTACGGATACGACTCGGAGCTCAGCTGCGGCGAGACGGAGATTTACGTTCCGAGTTTTGACAAACAGAGCTCCGAGACCGACGATTATCAAGCGTCATACAGTAGTTCCCGTTTAACGGACGACAATGATCTCTTCAGCGCTAATGACCGTGCTAATCTCAGGAATATTCTGGACAAGGATGACACCGGCAAGAGAAAATATATGGACGGAAGTTACTTAAACAACGACTCCTCGTATATCAGAGACATATCTTCGGAGACAAGAGCCAAGACTGTAGATAGCGATCTTCGTAATTCGATCGATAATATCTATTGCAATATCGACACTCTTTCGTCCGGTAAAAATTACGATCGCGATACTCTCGCGAGATCCGCCACCAAGATCCATGACGCCACTGACGGGGACGAATGGATGTCGAAGGACGTGAAAGGTGTCTTGCGGTCTCATGGAGCAATTAGTCGTTCCTATCAAGAGGATGGATACAAGGATCGCGAGAACTGGGACGCTGATTACGACGAAGGATTTATAGACCGGGAGAAAGCCGAGGACTACGGACAGAAGCAGTTTAGTTACCTGGACGAAGGCGTTGGTGCCTTAAAAATTGGCGGATCGAGAAGCGAAGGCGAGTACTTTCACGATGTAAGCAAACGTTCTCGTACCCGCGTTCAGGGAAAGTGTTACGCACAGTCCGACGATGACGACAGAAAGATTACGATGGGCGATTACATAAGTTTTCGTTCGTCCGACGACTACGAGTACCAGACTACCGCAGACAAGGACACGTACGAGAACGGGTCCATACCGCGAAGACGAAGACGAAGAAGTAGGAGAGGCAGTAAAGAGGGAGGCACAGGTGATTACGAGAACCTGCGGGTCAGAGACATGTCAGGCGCTCAATCGAGACTAACGGAGAGCAGGAGACTGATGACGATCCAACGAACGGAGTCCACGCCGACTCTACACTCAGACGAGGACGTGAGCTGGACTGCGGATCGCGCCAGACGCATGTACCGCCGCAGACGAAACAGCAGCTGTCCAGAGAGCAGAGATCTGCGAATGTACCGCCCGCGAGGAACCGACGAGAGGACGTCGAGTATTGTGCTGGACTCTGACGAGGAGTTCGGCTCGATGGAGACGGTAGTCGGCGCCGATTATTTCCGTCGTACTTCGGGCTACGTGGCGGACGCTAGACCGAACGACGGCGTTAGATCGAGCTTTGACGCGGAACAAGATCGTGGTAGCTACTTAGACTCAAGATACGATCACGAGGACCGATATCAGGATCGCAGTTATCCGGTGGCACGCGGGCTAGTTAGGTCAGGGTCGCAGCGTTCTTCGGGTCGTGAGGCGCGACACGTGTCGCGCGCTAGGCGTAAGAGTAGTTGCCCGGAGTGTCGTGAGCTAGCACTGTCCTCCTCGGAGTTAGGTAGGTCGGGATCGTTATCTCGGAAGGGTGACGATTCTCGGCGTTCATCGTTAGAGACGAAGCATAGATATCGTAGGCGGAACAGCAGCTGTCCGGAGGCTAGGGATCTCGAAATGCTCGAGAAGAGGCAGCGTCAGCAGCAACTCGTGCAGCTCCATCAGCAGCAACAACGGCACCCGAGTCAGCAGTATCATCACCAGCAGCAGCAGCAGCAGCAGCAACCGCAGCAACGCCACCAGCAGCAGCAGCAGCAGCAAGCGCAGCATCCTCAGCCACCTCAGGGAAGTAGTAAGAGGAACGTAGCGATCAGCGACACCCTCGAGTACTATGAGTACTCGATGGAGAGCGAGAGCCAGTGCAGCGAGAACTGCGGATTTGGCCCGTGCGATCCGCGTAGGCCCCGTAACCGAGCACCCCGCCCTGGTAACGCTAATTCGAGTCTCTTTGATTCCCAAACCGCTACCTCCGACACTGCTAAAAACTACCACCCACGGATCGACGATCATCACCACCAACACCCACAAAACACGAAAACGTCGCCGCTCGCCAATGTCGCCGATGTGGCGTCGACCTTCCTTCCACCGTTGCCGCCGTCGTCCACCCGACGACAACCCCGAAAAAAATCCGCCTACGACGCCGCCGATCGTCGCGACGACGATGACGCTCGGAATCGTCGTTCCTCATCTATGCCCGAAAGCAGCGAGTATACCAGTCAGTCGAGTTCGTACGAGAAGACGTCCAGACGCCAGGTCACCGACAATGGGCACGACGAGCATGACAAGAGAAGTCAGTTCACCAGGAGTCTCAGTAACGCCGATGTGCCGCAGGACGAGAAAGGTAGAGAGAAACTTTACGCTGAATACTGATTGAAATTACCGTTATTCTTTACAACTGCAATATTATTTCAACAAATTTTATTTAATAATTTCAGTAACAAAGTATATCTTACATTAATCGTTTCTATTATCATGATTATCTTTAATAGTTTTATCTATAGCGTCGAAAGCTTAAAATTAAGTTTTTCGGCTATCAGGTTGAGTTCTCTACTATATGTTCCCACAGCTTATCAACAGAAATTTTGTTTAACGTCTAGCTTTGATTTTTCACTAATATGTATAATAAATTCTCTTTAAAAAGGCATCGATTTTACTGTCATGGTGACGTGATATATGTAGCGGAGAGAGCGAAGACTGAACTTTGCAGAAGTGTAACATAAACTTTCGTCGAGATTTACAGTCACAAACTCGTTGCACTCGAATTTAGCGGTAGTTAATAAACTGCGGATATACATGTGAACGTTCTGAAAGTTGAGCTCGCAGAGTCACGCGAACAGAGTCTTCTTTTATTTTGTCTGTTCAACGATAATAAAAATTAGACACGCATTGCACTTTAAATTTTATATAACAATTACATTTTATAATATCATGTTACAACATCTATATCTAATTTAACCAAAATTAATTCCTTTCTTTTACGTAAGCTCACTTTCTACTTTCGTTCTTATTTTTCAAACTGACGTCACAAATGACAGAGATACGAGAATATACAGAAATGTGGCTCGCAATTTTTTTACACTTCACCTTCGGACCGTGCTAATTTCATTATATACGCGTACATACATGTCCTTGTTTCGCAGACACGGGTAGTTTCAGCGATACCGCGATTGCATTGAACCCTGAAGACGCAGCGAGGAGAGGCCGCAAGAGCTCGCCAGGAAGTAAAAGCGGAAGCGGCAGCAGTAGCGGAAGCGCGGTGCAGTACCAGGCGGGTCTAGGCAAGAAGAGTAATAGCACCAGCCAATTATCCGCGACAGGTAACACATTGTCACACTGGCCATTTCTAGTTAAGTTTGCGTTTAGTCTCTACGTGTTATACGTAGTCGTGATTTTTCACGTAAAGATCGATCGTTCGCGCGAAAGTAACGTCTCCCGGTGCGCGATATTAGAACGTTTGATCGATGTATGACACCATCTTGCGCGACATTAGACAGTTTTCTATTTTCCTGACGTTTATATCTTTTCTCTTTAGTGAAAAGGATATCGTTTTCTTCAGAACATCGATATTTCGTAAATTAGGATAGAGTAGTCTAGCATCGTTAGTGTGTAGATACAACGGTGTGCTCTCGCTACGTATATACAAATGAGGATGATGCACGACGTCGTCTGCCCCATTATATGAACGCATTTTTTTTTCAATGTTAACGAAGATGAGCTTCGAACGCGTACGATAGAAATTTTCGACTACGTCTTACGGTCAAAAGTCAAAACATGAATGAAAAATGAGAATAAGAAGAATGAGAGACGGGTAAAAGCAACGATGTGTGTGTGTGCATAAATAAGTATTTGAAAACGATTGATGAAGCACACGAGCGATCTCACTCTTAATCATGAAGTGCAGTATTTTTACAGTGTGATTGATTACAAACCGGATATAAAATATTTACAACAGATGTAAGTATTTTATAGGTATAAGATAAAGTAAAGAACAAATTGAAAATGATACAAAAAAATGCTTTGTCTGAATAATTTTGCCAATTATTCATTATCCGTTATACCTTATTCTTCGTATTTCACGGATCTTGCTCGTTAGAATCGCGCGGATTGCATTACAATTCGACTCGGGTAACAAATTGAACGATAACAAGAGCATATCGTAGACAAAGCAAAAAACCCAATAAGCGGGGCAGTATGTACATTCTAATTGTATTCTTGTTTTCTCCGCCATCCCTCCTCATCTCTATCTGCCTCTTCTTCGACATGAACACACTCACACTTTACTTCTACCAACCAACCACCTCTCGACGCTGGGGGACCATTCACGTCATCGATCTGCACCCACCTGCACGATTTCTCATCGCGGCGGCCGATCGTCGCTCCGCGTGCTCGTGTTCACGGAACACTCCACACGGATCACCATCATCGATTTGCTGGACCGATCGCCAAAAAAAAATCAACAAAATAAAAAAAAACTCGTACCGATACTCTTTTATAAAAAAAAAAATACGTATATGCCTGTAAAATCGACTCGATAAACTGACACCATGCTCTCACAACTGTTGCTTTTGCTACTACGAATTTGCAACTACGAACGAACGAACGAACGAACGAAACGAAACGAAACGAAACGAACAACAAAACTATATCACATCACGCAAAATCCATAACATGCCACGTGCGTCTGTTGGTGGTACATGCGTGGGCGAGGAAGGACGGAAACGGCGGCTGGGTTTCGGGAAGAAGGGGAAGTCGTCCTTTACAGTTCACAGGAGCGAGGAGGTCCTGCCGCCGGAGGATACGGTCGGTGGTAGGAGCGGCCGGCAGCCGAGCTCCGCGAGCAGCGACGGCGAGGGGAGCGGCGACGGGGACAGGTCCGACTTGCTCTCTCTCAGTAGACCTCCTCTCTTTTTCATCTCTCTTTCGCTTTATTTTTTTCCTCATTATTTTTGCATTGACGCGGGAGCGGCCGACAACGGTCGATCGAAGGAGGATCTTTACCGTCTTACGCGGTGGCGGGGCGGGGCGCGTTCACCATTGTCTCGGAATCCGTACATTTTCGCGGTAGAATGAATTCTGAGCGTTTGCGCGAAGACGGGACGATATGCATAGTCCATAAAGATTGTCGTACAAGTGGAAAAGCGAGGCATTGAATAGAAATTTTTACTCAGGTATTTTCTGATCCCATTAATCGTAAAATTGGATCAAGCCTTCGACGAAATGTGAGTACACGTTGCAGGAGGACTTGCGATAGGAAGAACAAGAGCTACTGTCCGACCCTACCGATGAACACCGTTGTTAACAGCAACAACGAAACACACCACACATCACTCTTTAGAGGCCGTGCTTTAGTCGGAGTCGTGCGAGTCTCTCGTGATTGTTGTCGGAAAATACTCTCTTGTCTAAAAGTTGAACCGGCTCAGTACGGCGGATCCGCAAAGAATCCTCGTACGCGTTTTGCCGTCGAGTGTTGTTTCTCTTTCTTTTTAATTTTTTTTTCCTAGACAATCGAAGAGAGAAAGTATTTTGCGAATCTGCACGTTTCTACAAATGGTCACGAGGTGATTCCTTTCCTTCTCGTTATTCTAGATCGTAGATGCTATTTCTACGTAGCATTGATACGTTATTTCTAGAGGAACGTTTGCACGAGTTTCCTGGGCTGTAATCTAGCTGTATCGACACGCGTCTCAAATTGTTCGCAATTGTTTTTTTGTTTTTTTATTTCTTCAGAGATGCAGAATCCACGCGTCTCCCGTTAATCTGACCTCCGTTCTTGATCTTTATTCCGATTGTAACGCAAACCACGCAGATCAGGAAACTCATATCCTAGTTGCACAAATATAGTTGTGCTGGCGCCTTTTCGTGACTCTAGAATAGTGTCTCGGCACCGTGTGTCACGTTATAATCGTTCCGTTCCATACAGCTTTTGAATCTAGATCGTCGCGTGGTCAATTTGAATTTCTCGATTGCATCGAGGTAAGTTGGCCATCTGTGGGATATATTGTTTTTTTTATTATTTCTTAGAAGCCGCTGTTGATACGTGCTTAAGGTGAGAGTGCGCTACTCACACGGCTTTTGACTTTTCGATGTCCTGAATCGTTGCAATGCTTTTACGGAGCATATTTACGTTACGATATACATATGTATATTTCTGCGATATCACTGATTACTAATTCATCGTTTTGAATGTGCCAGATAAATCCGGACAATCCTTATGTACCGATTTGATAATTATAAATCTTCTATATTTAAATGTTCTTTAAACCCGCTGTACAAATTATAAATGTACAAAATATATGTGTGTGTATATGTAATTGTATATATAATTATCTGCGTACTTAAGGCGTCCGGAGAATATGTCAAATAATTACATAGTGGAAGTAGCTACATACATCAAATGACTTTTCTAGAGTTACGACTAATTAAATTTACATATAGCATTATCATACATAAAAGAAAGATATATTAATTATTTCTAATTATGATTAACTTTTGTCTCGACAGCCTGCATAAATAAATTAAAAAAAGATTAATAAAGCATATCACGCGATAGACAGCTGAAGGTTCATTTATATGTGCTTTTGCGCTCTCTACCTATTGCTATTCAAACAAACTCTTATTGGATCGCCAATGATATTTCTTGTTTCTATAAATCGATTTCATTTGCATTTAGTAGTTCCAGGGAGAATATTCTGTCATGATTCATGCAAATGCTATCGCGTTATTATTTATGGTAGGACGAACATGAAAATATGAAGTTTTTTTACATTTTTAGGACACTAAGATTAAATATATATATTCTTTGTGTTGATGTCAAATGTGCAAATGCCCGCGCAATGTTATCTCGTTACATTTCACTCCAAATATCACACCTCCAACCACACACACCTATAAATTTTCACCACACTTCCTTTCCCTACCTATGCAGCATTCAATTCAAAGTGCATCTCGAGTTACAACATCTCATTCCAGCTCTGCATTTTTTTATCACTAATCATTAAACTACTCCTGGGAAGCGAGCAGAAAGACACTGAGCCAAGATGAGAGAGCAAAGGAAGGAGGGCATGAAAGAAGAAGTTTGCACGAGAGAAAGAGAGAGAGAGAGAGAGAGAGAGAGAGAAAGAGAGAGAGAGAAGTAATCGACAAATTTGTTACATGCTGAAATTATGTTTATTGTTCTGTAATTCCATCATTGCTCGTGCGGAGACGCGCTAAAATAATGACCGGCAGCCCATTTGGATATCCGAGGATGAGGGAGCGACGAGCCGCTGCAGTTACAGGCGCACGCAGATATTAGTGAAAGACAATAGTTTAGCGGTATTTCTTGTTTGGTTTACAACGCAGAATGCGGCGGGATGATCATCGGCATCGGTGGAAGTGCCGGCGCCGTGGCACGCGGTGCCGGCTTAGTGAGCCGGAAGCGTAACAGCACGCCGAGCAGCATACAACGATCCGAGGAGATCATGCCGGCCTACCAGCGCTTTGACAACAAGCAGGCAGGATCCGCAGCTAGCGATACCGCCGGAAGTCTCAACTCGATCTCTAGTTCCGAAGGAAGCTCGTAAGTAGTGGACTCCACCTGTGGCGACCAATTCTGCAAGCGGAAGCGCGAGATTCCTGATACACTCATACTTTCTCTCTCTCTCTCTCTCTCTCTCTCTCTCTCTCTCTCTCGTTCTCTTTTTCTTTCTTTCTTTTTTTATACTTCTCTCTTCTCCTTCTTTCTTATCTCTTCTTTTCTGTCTTTGATATTGGTCCTGACTTCTGTTTCTCTACGGTTTCATTTACATTCTGCCCCTCTCTAGGCCTCGTGCACCTTGAATAAACAAAATGAGCTGTAAGTTGTAATGAACTATACAAAATAAAAAGAGATGAGTTTGTTGATTAATCTGTTAGTATATTAAATATACTAAGAATTTAGTTTCATGAAAATAAATCTCAAACAGGGTTTCTCACATTTATTACATTTCTATTCCACAAGGAAATAAATTAAAGAAAAATCTAAGTGGAAGAATGAAGTCAAAACTTAAAATATACGGATGAAATAAAAGGGTTACGTTGGATTTTAAAAAGGTTTTAGGAAAATTATAAACAATAATGTTGAATGTCGAATTGTACAAATGTATAATTGTAGATCGCTTATCATCAATTTATGTGTATCTAATAACTACTTGAATATTTTTTAGTGAGTCCATTGAGATGTTCACAGCTCGCAGCTCGTTGCTTATCGTTTATCACTGTACACGCCAGCTTATTGTCTCTTCATTCTTAAACCAGTAGGAACTTATTCTTTGTCGTCAGAGGATACTGTTAATTAGAAAAATAGTTCTAAGTTTTACTTATAAGTTGTATACATATTATCAAAATAATTATTATTGAATTACATTGAGTTTCAGTTTTAAATTGGTTAGAAGTATCTTAATTATAGACAAAGAATAATCCTGCTGGTTTATTTATTTCACTCCTTATACACCAAGATCTGTCTACACAAAAAATCGTGAACGCTGTAGATTGATTAAATCTTCAAACGTGATTAAAGATATATCAATAGATCCATGATTTTAAACTGTGCAATTACGTGATTGCGGCCACAAGCTTTTTCTCATGCCTTTTCAATTTTTGCAATTTAGATTATCCATGACTTTTCTCCGACATAATTCCTTTCTCAGTTTACCATATACTAGACGAAGCGTTATATATTATATACGAAAGCCACATACAAAAATAAAAAATTTAATGTTTGTACATTATACTATCATATTTTACTGCAAGACGTATAACTTGTTTTTACACCTATTTATTCTTCCTTTTTTTAATTTTAGTGAGTTTTCGTCATATAATAATTGAACAATAATTTACATAATCAGGATTATATTTTAAGAAATGTAATATTTTTTTCGTATCAATAAAATACTTTTATTGTATGTCAGTTTTATAATACGAGGAAAAAATGTGTAATTATAAGGTATAGTCTTCGACGAATTGGGATTTATATTCTGCTATCTTTTTCTGTCTCCTTTCCTTACTATCGATATTCTGTTATCCCTCTGCTCCAGAAAACGAAAGCGCCCATAAAAATATTGTCGTTCATTATCGGTGTTGTTGTCGTCTTGGCTTAATTGCTTGATTGTGGCAGATGATTGTACCGCATTACCTCGGAGCACCGTTGCACATATGTAACATGTACACACACATACACACATGTACACACACGCACTTTTGTATCTATTATATGTCAATGTGATATCTCATTTTTTCTCGCGGAGTCATATTCTCTGCCTACATGGTAAGAAAAAACCCTGTGAATATGCCGAATGTCACCTAAGAATGTCTTCGCAGGCCCTCGTGTCTTCCCAGTGGTTTCCACCTACTTCTGTACGATCCATTGTCTTTTATATATGTGGGCTATACTATTTATTGAGATATCGACGTTTCTTGGAAAGTAATCCCCTCTGTCTTATGGATTTCTTGTCGTTTCCATAAAGTGTGTTTGATATATCGTAGAATAGGTATTGTACAGCGTGTGTACCTCTTAAAGTACGCGCCAGCTCGAGGGAACAGAGTCGACGATTAAAAATAGACTAAATGTAGGTATGCGTGACTTGCAGAATGTAAGCCAGAAGTAATAATTCTGTCGATTCGGCACAAGATGTACGAATAATGACCTCGATAATTATTATTATTATTTTATTCTTTGGCAGCGATATTTCGTACCTAAATATGGAACTTCGGACAAAGTGTTTAGGTACAATCGGATGTGTGAACTTCTATTCGTATGACTTTGCCCGACACTCAAATATACTATCGCACTTATTAATGTATCACAATATTAAAATCATTATAGCAATATATCTTAAACGACTGATAATGCTATTAGATATAATTACGTCACAAAAGAGAGATGTACGTTTATTTCATAAGATGCCACAAAAATATTTCTAAGTAAGCTAGTTATTAGAATAACAATTTTGGATATGTCTATATATACACACGATATGGATATTTATATTTATAGCAAAACTTTTTTAAAAAGATCCGCTTAGCTTTAGTAATGCGAATCTTCCCAATGGCGCATAGCATAGCGACAACAAGTAAGTGTAAGTTAATATAAATCTTTCATTAATTTTTCTACTCCTAAGATTTTAGTAAAGCATGTTAAGTAGACAAATGTGTTTAAAAAAAAAACAGTACTCAGTCGAATATTAAAATTGTCAAATATAAGGACAATTTTTATATTATATTCTTTTAATTGATTATTGCATTTGTACATTTTGCGTTACATTTTTCCCTCAATTATGTAAATCAAAGTAAACTGGTTACTGTTGTTTATAATTATCTAAAATCTCTCTGCGCATTTAGATTAAAATGCATGCATTAGCAGTCTGGTATGTTTTTAAACTTATTTATATAATCTTTTTTTTCCATGTGTATAATATTATATTTACTCACTATACACTGACACTACACTTTCAGCGTGAGTTCTTCTTATCTCAAACTGAATGAGGTGTGTTCTCTATCTTTTATAACTTTCGTCGAAGGCTTGCGAGAATTGTCCCTCGCTCCTGCGGAATATTATTTTCGTTTATGGTTTTTATCCTTCGCATTTTCTTCATTGCATTCAGAGAATTTCTTCGACCAATATAATTTTCGGCTTGCAGTTTTCGGGCTTTATTTTTTTTTTCTATTGTGGATTACCGCGCATTTAGAACAGTTAAAATCATCGTTCTGCACATAATGTTGTATAAGTTTAGTGTGCGAGCAAAAAAAAAAGGAAAAGGGAAAATTTATACAGTATAATTTCCATTTTTCCATTGGTCGCATGGTAAACTCTATAAGCCAAATTTTCACTCTTCTCACCCGGAGTCTTCTTTTACTTCTTCAAACATTTTCTTTTGAGTCATACTTCATACCTTTCGTAGTATTCCAAAGGAGTTGTGTTTTCTTGCTAAATATGTAATTTTGAAAACTGCAGTTGGTCTCCCAGTCTGCGAATGGCAGGCGAAGGGCAGTTGAGAGACTTCATCGAAGATCTTGGACCGGGCCAAGTGGTCGGAAGGCAAGCACTCGGTGCCCGTTGCCTCGGTGAGATTCAACTGTCGTTGAGCCAGACGAAGGGTTACCTTGAAGTGGAGGTCATACGTGCCAAAGATCTTAAAGCGAAACAAGGCAGCAAAGTAATACCAGGTTAGTTAAAACTTCGATAAACCTTATGATCGCCGACAAGCGATGTGGACGCGCTTAGCTTCGGCTCTTATTCCAGCTCCTTACGTGAAGCTATATCTGGTGAACGGAAAAAGATGTATAGAGAAAGCGAAAACCATGATGGCTAGAAAAACGTTGGATCCATTCTATCAGCAATTATTGGCTTTCAAAGAAAACTGCCGGGGTTGTATATTACAGGTATATGCATGCATCATTATCTTCTAATTTCTTTTTTTTTAATTATTAGTTTTACGTGTACATACATGTTTAATTACATCATTATATATATATATAATTCCAGGTGACGGTATGGGGTGACTATGGTCGGATAGAGGGGAAAAAAGTGTTCATGGGTATTGCACAGATTGTATTGGATGAGCTGGACCTCAGTCAGATGGTGTTCGGATGGTACAAGCTGTTTGACACTCAAGCCCTGGTCAGTGGAGCTCCATCCCTTGCTTTGTCCCGTCGATCTTCGATCACGTCTCTCGATTCTTTTAAGATCTAAAAGAATGACTGCTCGAAGAACGTACCGAAATATTCCTTTTATACGTATATTTACTGAAGAGATCTTTGAGTTTCTTGCAGTAGACAAAGTAGAACAGACACAATTGAGTTCGAGATCCTATTGCGGTGCACTTAGTCGCTTTTATCATTAAGAAAATATCGAAATGCACGAGTCTCGATGTACAAGATAGTATTACGTTTACTTCAACTGATTAAACAATTAGAAAAGTGTATGGAAATTATTATAAACGTCTTTAATAACTTAAGTGACATGCATAAAGTCATCGCTTGATGATATTATATATAGTATGAAATAAATATATTAGGGGACAGAAAGAATTCGGATTGCCGCTACACATCCACCGTATATACAAGTTGAGAGAAGTATATAAATAATACTCTATCGTGTCATAATATTACATATTCTTCACTACGGTTGAGAAAATTGAAAAGAATCTTATACACCTTACGCATATCCCCCGTAGGCTATTAATGTCGAAGCCTAAAGCTACTTAATGAGTGACGTTTGGCTCTGAATACGGTAAAATCAGTTTAACGAACATGTATAACAAGGGGTACATACACGGTATGAGACGTGCGATTGTACAGCTAGTAGAGAATTCTGCGGAACCGGAATGAAAACGAGAGGTATAAGCAATGCAAAGGCGATGCGAGAGTTTGCAAAAGAGTGAAAGAACGTACGAAAGGATATGTCTTTCTAGAAACACCACTAGTACATCACATATCATGTACGGCATATCAGACGAGCCACTAGTCTGTATGTAGACTAGATGTAGACGTAGCAGCCATGTTCCCGGAGCGCCAGATAGTTTTAGGTACGCACTGAGATCAAGGCATCGTTCGTAGATAGTTGGACAACGATTTAACGTGGGTACACTTAAAAGGCGACAATAAAAGGGATTGCAATCGATCGCAGGACGATTGCAATATTTAATCGTAATATCTTGACGATCGAGTACAGCATTATTATTCATTCAATGTCCTTTTAGGATACTTCAATTGATTTTCTCAAGTACCCATGTGAAATCTTGATATATATTTTGTTGTTGCTAATATCTTCTTTTCATTTTCACCGTTCTGTATAGAAATTTCCTCTTCTTCTTTGAAAGTGCTTGTCCTGTATGAAAATACTTCCATTTCGGCTTCGAAGTAGCGACATCGAGTCGATAACAGAAATGACACGAGATTACGTTATCGTATGTGCGGTCGAAACTTCGTTGCCTTATGCTATGTGCATCGATTTTACCTTTCCGAACTTGTAGAAGGAATATGCCTTTGCCTACGAAATTTCGTTCGACGTGGGGAAAAGTTCGATTTCCATTAACCCTTGAATTTACTATTTGCACTTTGTAAGTTTCATATTTCTCCTTGTCCGTATAAGAACGATTTTTATATAGATTTCCTAATATTGCTTGATACATATCTCACGTTATTAATTTCGACCTTTGCACAATATTATTATTAATATTCTCTTTTTCATGATTCGTTCAAACTTCCTTGTAAATACATAATGAATCGTGACAGTTTTTGATACGTACATACATGCTTGAATTTTTAAGAATGTAAAAAAATATACGAGAAATAAATGAAGGTAAGTTTATGCCGTATTCGGAGTCCTATGTATCCTCTTGTATATTTTCTCGACATGTTTTTAAAATACAATTAATTTGAGATATTGAATGGTGTAGAAATCTCGACAGAACAATTGTAAATTTATACATATGCTGATTTATATGAATGCGTAAGATGCGTGACTCTCATACATGCAACGAGAACCTTTATCATTCAATATTTCATAAAAAGTGATGTATCCATGAATTAGTAATACGTTTGTTTATTTTATTTGCAGTGAAAACAAACTAAATCGAGCAAGTTCGGGATAGATGTGAACTCAAATGTGGTGTACTAGATAAATAAGATGTGAAACGATCAATGACACTCATTTTCAGTGAATCTAAATGTGGTTAAGTGAATATGAAATTCATGAACATAGTGAGAAGTATATGAAGCGATAAAACGGTCACGGACTTTATTTAATCGGCATGCGAGAGAGATTAAAAATGTTGAGACATTTAAAATGAGAGGACATTTCCAAACTTTGTATATAATTTAGGACAGTTCAAGTACTAAATGTCGATCTCCGAAACGATCGGCTAAAAGACATTTATCGTTGTCAAATTTTTAGTCAAAAATGTCACTGGCAGAGCATACATTATTTAATATATAATATGTAAATATTATAATAACACTGATATGAGAATTTGCGATATGTGCGCGCAGGTTTGAATGGGTAATGATGTTTACTTTATATTCTCGTTGATTTACGATTTCTACAATGTTCGTCGTTATTGATTTCGCCATTTTTCGTTAATTACATAAACTCGATCTAATTTAACATTTTCTAAATAACTAGCGTCGGAATAATTAGAATGTACAATGATATAATTAATTACACAGTTTGTTCCCTGAATACTAACATTTATTGGTTATCGTATTAGCACGTGTTACTTGGCTTTTTAGATATCGTTTAATAATCTGTGTCTAAAAAAAAATGAGAAAATTATTATAACGTAGAAAATGTGGATATGTACTATATTTCTCAAGTACGAAGCAGACTGATAAATCGATTCCTACACATCTAGTTTGAATCTTTTCGTTAAATTAACAATCTCGAAGTCAGAATGAAGAAGCTATATCCGAAGAGTTACGAATTAGCTTCGTTTGAAAGCTTTATTTGGAGATTTCATTCACGTGTAAGAACCAGGTTTTGAAACAAATTGAAAAAAAAAACAAACCGCCCATATAACTCGCGTAAACGGGACACGTCGCGGCAAAAATTCTCTTTCGTACTGATTTTTGTACAAAAACAGTGAAATGCCACTAAATATTTAAGAGGCTTTGTAAATCTCTGTAAGAAGCGCGTAAAAAAAATGCTTGCCATTAATTTTATATCTTAATTATCGTGCTATGTGTTCGATCTTTCTTCATGCGTACCTCGAACACTCGCGAAAATATATTCAGCAAGCATGCACATGCACGTCTGCTGTGAATTAGTAAATAATTACATTTGTGCCCTCAGAGAGAACGAGAGAGAAAGAGAGAGAGAGAGAGAGGGGGGGAGAGAGAGAAAAAATTGAGAGAAAGAGTGAGAGAAATTGAGAGAGAGAGAGAGAGAGAAAGAAAGAGAGAGAGAAAGAGAGAGAGAACAATTTAATTATATAAGTTTCAATTTAATTATAGTGTATGAGATTTGAAAGAACGAGGGAAAGTTTGGAAGGAAGCGAGTTTCCAATATTTTTCAGATATTATTACGATTTGCATTAATATTTGTCACAATTTAGGTGCACTTTTGTGAGTCGGCACGTTAAGAAAATACTAAAATTGGAAAAATTACTATGTAAATTTTCTTTGTGAGTCCTGTTAATCTCTCATGAAATAACCATTTTATGTGACATACTTTGGATTACGAATTATCGTATAATTGGAAGGTACTCCTTGGATATTACCGAGAGAAATTGACAAATGGAATGCAAGCTTCAATATAATATGGCTATATTACGTATATTTTTATAAATTTCTGATTTACTATAAAAATTTGATGGAGATATAGGTTGGAATGTAAAAAATTTTCTACAATTCGCGTCACGTTACTTGAATTATTAAAATTGTAAGATTCAGCGACATTGATGTCGACATTCTATTATCGCAATTCTTACTATGATTGACCAAGTATAATATTTTGCTTTGCAATTTGAAACAATTATCTCATTCTCACTCGCGTTTCCGCTCTTCGCTATATCAATATTTCTATGCAACGCGCAATGGGATCCTTTGAGATAAGATCGAGAATAATGTAAGCGCGGAGTTTGATACGCGTGCTGAGATTATATCGAAATGCCATCGAAATATATGCAGTCCGTCGTTAAGTGAGTTATGACGTAAGACTTACAATTAGCTTAGAGTTTGACGAACGAGATAACAAGTATCGTTAATTTACAGATGAGCTACGTAGATGTCACCGATAATCCGATTGTTCACGATAAATCCTAGGTAATGTAACTTTCTCGTAATCGGGAGACCGAACGAGCTTTAGGGAACGAGGGAATTGTAAAAGGGTGGTATCTTATCATATCTATAACATGCTTAAATTAGAGGCGTACGGCAAAAAGAAAGAAGCTTTTTTACTCGTGAGAAAACAAAGACAGAAAAATAGAATTCTATCCGAAGAAGAAGATATATATATATATATAAAGTACTGTGAAAAAAAAAGATATTACTATAAGCTGATTTCTAAGTACATATTTTGCAAGTGCACGAACTTATCGTGAAATGACGTAAACACAAGCATAACTCTAATAGTTAAGTGATAAAATATACAAGACTACTAGGTAACTCTCTTCGGTTTGTAACGTGTCGTTTACAGACGGCTGTATAAGATTCTTCGCGAAATTGATTCGACACTCGTCTCTTCGTGAGCTGTTTCTTGCGTTCTCGACAAGTAAAACAAATCCGTTTAAGCTACATTTAGAACTGAGAGAAATTGTAGAATTTGTATCACGAAAACTTGCGAAGACTGCGCCCGCGTAAGTAGTCGAGCAATTTGGGAAATTGAAAAATTCGCAATTGTTAACATGACTATGCGTACTGCGAATAGTAGATTAGCGACAAAGTGGGCGGACAAAATCGTTCTCCGTTGTCGAGAAGAATTGCGTGCCGTAAAATTTACGAGAGTAACGAAAGTAACGTAAATTCGCTCTCACCGCGAATGATATCTACAGTAACGTATAATAACTAATACAATTCATATGGTACCGATTAGAATCGTCGATCTGTCATGGGAAACAGCGCGAAGAGTGCACACGTCGATTTCTATTCTTGCCATGCCCATTTGTACATAGGCATGCTCAATTCTAGGATCGGACACACGCATCACATAAATCACACATATATATATATATATATATAAATATAATATTAAACTACGAAACTACGGAACACAAATTATTATCCGACTTTGTACCTATATATTATTAATTAACTCAATGAAAGAGATCGGGGTGAAACCCCGAGAACTATTATCGATTCGAATAGTAGAAGCTAATGTGAAAATGGGGGCGTTTAATCGAGAAAAAAAAACATGAATATTTAAACAAAGAAGGAACATTATGCGGATGAAAATGCCTGAGAGCCAAGGGGTACCACTTTTGTCAAATTTAGAGAGCCAATTTAGGTTTACAATTACGATACGGTGTGCGTGCGCGTGAATGTGCGTGTATGCGTGCATCAAATACATGAGAGGAGCTGAGAAAATAAAATGAGAGCGAGAAAGAGAGAAGAAAGAAAGGAAGGAAGGAAGGAAGGAGAGAAAGAAAGAAAGAGAATGTGCATGGGTATGTATGTGTATGTATGCGAGCGAGAAGAAAGAGGAAGACCATGCAAGATACACCGAGCTGTAAAGTGAATGATCGACTATTCTCGTAGGAGAAAGTCCATAGTTTAGGCGATCTTGTAATCTTACATCGTAAGCTCACGAACGACTCGTATATATCCGAACGTACCGGGAATCGGAAGTGATTAGACCGCATATCACCGCATACTTCGTCGATCATTTTTACGATCGATTTCGACAACATTGCGAATCGCGCCGGCGCGCGCATTAATTGTCGGATGTCCCAGTTAGACTCCCCTGTGTTTCTTTTTGCAAACGCGTGACTTTCGGTCAAAGTAGCAAACTTTTTCGAGCGTCTTGCTCAAATATTTTCTAAAGCGAGTCACGAGTCGGTCGTAAGAACGCGAGCAGTTTACGATCTTAATATTAAACGAAAAAAAGAGGAATATCGCTATTCGAAGTCGCCCATCGCTTGAAACGTGTCCGTGCGACGTGAGATCCATATATTTCTAATTTATCAATAGTAAACACGTCCGAATTTATTTAAAGAATAAGAAAGAGGGCGAAAGAGAAAAACGCAGAACGAAAAAAGAAAGTAAGAATACGTATGAGAGAGAAAATTATAGAGAGAATGCGAGAGAATGAGAAAGAGAGAAAGAGAGAGAGAATATGTATAAGGGAACGGAAGAAAGCGGGCGTTAGAGGAAGCGTGTCATTTTTCGTTAAAACAAAAGCAGAGAAAAGAAAAAACACGTAAATTACGAAAGAACGAAAGAATTTAAGCAGTACGTTTAGACGACGTTTCGCGAAACCTCGGCCGAGAACTCCGTGTATTTCGAACTTTATTCCTCCTCCCCCATCTCGACAACGTCGAAGAAATCAAGAAATACGAGATATTATTGCCGCACGTCGTACGACGCGTTCCATTTTCGTTTCTTTATTAATAACGCTGTGTCTCCCTTTCGGGGATATGTAAAGAGCTATATTCACCTCATTCACGGAGTTCACGGCAGGAGATCACGAGACGATTAAGTATAAAGCGTTAGTGACTGTATCCAATATCATATATCTGATAAAAGATACCCCCGATGCCAGAGATGGCGTGTGACAATAAAGTGATTCAATGATCCTGTCGCGTTTTAATTATCCCTCATACTTTAGCTTGTGTGTATTCTTTTGTAAGACAAAGAAACAGCAAATTTGCATAAAGAATCGTCCAAGAATTTTTTTTTGCAAGGAACGAAAAAGAGAGGAAAAAAGAAGGAATGGAAACATATAAGAATGCATTCTTATATGTTTCTTATTATTTATGTATCCATGGATGTATCCACTACGGTCCTTTAATATCGACAAGAAATACGAAGGATAGTCGCATAGCGTACGTTTATGTTTTTTTAATGTGCTTTTTCGTATAGAATATTTCGTAGTAATAATGGAATAGCTGGTGCTCATTGTTTATACATATTTCGGCACGCCGTTATTGGTTGCGGACATTCGTTCGCCGAGTTTCGGATAGATAGGTAGATAAACGAACTCGCGCCGCACGTCGTCATATCAGTCGAAACGCGATTATGAGGAGGTTCGGAATCATCCTCTTATTACATTCGCAATAATCGACGTTGATTCGATCCGTACTTAACTAATGTGTAACGTAATGATGATAACGCGTAACGTGAAAGCGATATTTTATTTCATATTTTTATATTATATTATTTTATATTATTATTATATTATATATAATAATATAATATAATATATTAATATATATTATATTATATTATATCATTATATTATATATATTATATAATATATTAAATATGAATGGAATACACGTCGCATCTGGCTTTCTGGATTTCTCATCGGTTTAAAGTGCGAAGTGAGTACGAGTCGAATGATTTGAGAAATAAAGAACAATAACGCACCGTTTATTAATCGTATTAAATATCTCTCGTTTACATGTTTGAAATTATGCGCGCAATGCTGAATTTCGATTGTGAGCTTTGAACACTTTAATTAGCGACTAACCGTTTTATGTCCGTTTCTATATTCAATGTAGATTAATTTTAACCTTGGATTAATTTATCTTGTATCTTTTTCAAATTCTCAGAACTAGAGAAAGAGTAAAAAGTAAGTTAAACCGAATTAAACAAGTGTAAAGTTAATCTACAATTTTACATTAATAGAAATTAAAATTATCTCAATTTTATTAACCGCGCGCATCGGAGCGAAGTTGGCAACTTTTGAATCTTTTCCTCATTAGCGCCACGGCGCGGATACGGAACGGATCGACTCCGCGCCGGGCAGCGTCGCGACGCGTTTAATTAGTAAGTATCGCCGTAATACCGCGTCTTAATATTCATCAACGGCGTCGCATAAATTCGACGTTCGCTCTACGATGTCCGTTCTAAGCCCGTAAGCAATAATTAGCAGGACGTGCGTCGCGAGAGGATCGCAACTTGACGCATCCGCGCATCTCCGCTCTTTCATTCGCCTTTCATTCCTTCGCGAGTGAACGATAAGGAACTTAGTACGTCGCGATTATCGTGTTCGTAGTGACCAATGTTTTGCGAGTGTTTTGAAGGAACAGAGAGTGACGGGATGTGCCGAAGGAGGGGAGCAGGAGACGGAGGAACATAGCGGAACAAAGTAAGTAATTCTTCATTTATTATGATCAATCGATATGTGTTGCGTAGTACAATGCGATATGTGGCGATATAACGCTATTAAGTTATTTTGCTGAAACATTCAATTATCTTATTTCAATCCCGCCAAAAGGGCTCTTTCTCAATCGAGAGAACGAATTATTCCACTTATCGACTTTGATAAGTGGTACCAACGGTAGTCCCTTACCACCGGTAGTTTCGGTATCGTCGTCGATAATGCCGCGCGTTTCCCGTTGGCACACTTCGCGCGCCTAACTTCACGGCGCGCACCCAACTTCAGTTTCGTCGACGCAACGGCAGGGAGAGTCACCGGTCATTCGTTCGCGCGTACGCGTTCGTTTAAATCGCGTTTTGAATCGCGCGAGTGCCTTCGAAAATCGTGATAGCGTTACAGCCGGCTCGAGCTACTGCTTTCGATGTAAAACGCGTATTAGACAGCAACGCGCATCCGATTCGATGAGCGATATTCTACTCATTTAGAATGCCAGTAAATCCTAACCCTAAAGGCCACAATTCCACAATTTACTTTAACCGGAGTTTAACTAATTATACCCACACACATAATAGAAGAGTTTGTTTTAGATAAAACAAATTCTCCTATTGGATATTGTTAGTTAAACTCTGATTAAAGTGAACTATGAAATTGGCCCTAAGTAACAGTAATATAACATTAATATTATATTTTCCCATTTAATAAAATAGTTGTTATGTATTACATCTTGTATACAACAGTTACTTTGAATAGAAAATTATAATCTTGAGTATTATACGTTATATTACTCTCACTTAGTGTTTATTGAGAGTGACGTAGTAATCCAGTGTTTATTGGATATTTATTTTCGTGCAAAAGAATGCTGTTTTAATTAGAACTCATAAAGAGGGAAAATCGAGGTAGAATCGTGAATTATCGGAACATATATGTTATGATATTACTTGTAATGGATGATGTAGCTGAGATTATATAATTTACATATCTATGCGTTGACGAAAAAAAATAGGTATATGTCAGGCAACAAGAAAAATTCCTTTGGTATTTGTGTATTAAAAATAAAACGTAAGAAAAGAAGATTTAACGAATTAGCATACATTGTCTGATTGAAAATATGTGCGTTACAATACAGATTAAAATTGGTTAACTTACCAATTATGTTATATTAACAATTTATAGAAGTATTCTCTAACTCGACAGTCATATTCTTTTTACTTATGATGAAAGAAAAGCAATCCCATACATTAATAATCACCCTACTAATAAACGAAGCAGAATTGGGCAAGCACATAGTAATTTTTAACATACTAAGATTAATTATTTACTTAAAACTGATTAAACTGTCGAATACAAACTTTTCCGTATCTTATTAGAATTTATTTAAGACTAATTTTTTTTCTCGATTAAATTTAACAAAACGAAAAAATAAAAGTCTAAACGTTGTTATTAGACAATAATTTTTTGTAAACGACAATTAAAATACGTCTAAAAAAACGAACGTCTCGTCTCAATATGCATATTATCGAATATTAAACAATACAACCCGAGGAGAGAGATTCGCGAATGTGTAAACAACCGCGGCGAAAGAGCGTGATGAACGTGACGGATCGAGGGATGCGGTTTTCGGCACATCGGAAAACTTTATTGTCGTAATCCCGCGGCGTCGATAAACCCATTAACCGCGCGTCGCGCGTAATGTATGCGACGGAACGTAATAAAAATCGACTTACACGCCGGCCGCCCCGCGCGCACGCGTTTCTATCGGCCCGGCACCCTTTTCGGTGTCGCTAAAAGTTTAATCAAAGTCAGATTAGCCGAGCCCTCCCCTCCCCTCCTCACCCTCCACGACACCGGGGGTGCAAGACTCGGGGATCCACGGACCCGGTTTTATTAAACGGGACTTGATTAGGGGTTGCCAAGATCCTTTCAGAGTTTGTTTTCAACTGGTTTTCACGACGGCGCTTTCATTACGCGCGTTTCACGTAATTGACGCGATCGTTCGACGGCGGAGGCGCGAGGGGAGAAACTTTGGCCACTCGCCTTCTCGGATCTCTTTTTATTTGCGGCGATCGCTCCTATCCTTACGGATGCTGCCATTTGTTGCCAAATTTCTTCCTTTTCCGGAAGAGAAATATCGCTAAAACTGTTGCCTCGAATTTTTTTCAGGTCGTAGGGATAATTAGTGAAATACTTCATGTTTTCATAATGCTCTATTAACTCTTTCAAATGAAGAACTTTTTATTAGTAGGTGATGAATGTAGCGAAATTATAAATTTCCTTTTAATAATCCTTTTAGATAAATACTATTAACATTCAATAAAAGACCAAAAAAAGCCACAAGATCAATTCGCAAGTTCCATTGAATCGAGAAAAATTTATAACGCATGAATAATAACCGGTCTGGCGTGTGGTAACGAGCGCTTTCTGATGATATGCAATTCGGGACACGTATAACTTCGGATCGGAAGCGCGATAACGACCTCTGGTAAAGACACAATGATTAAGGGACAGCTTGCCAGAGACACATTTAGGCATTTGTGCGGGGTGGCTGGGAAGTGATTCAATCTCCGCGTAATCCTTGTAATCTCGAGGGTATATCTCCGTGCTTCTGCAACCCGCCCTAGGGAAAAGTGCGGAACTTGATCCCAATTCAGAAGTATTTACGCGCGATCATTGCTTTCGATCATCGTGACGGGACCAATGCGGCTTTTGACACGTTCCGCTTTTGGAATTTATTGTGCTATAGTTATGCAGCTGCTTTTAACGTGCCTCTTATTCGCGAGTAAGCCTCTCTTCTTCGCAACAGTAAAAGTCTAATATGATGAGAAATACCTTCAAACGCGAAAGGGACAGTAATTCGCTTAACGCTCATAAAGTATTATTCACTTTTGAAATATGTTGCTGTAGGTGTATTATTTTTATTATTTAAAGGTCAAAGAGAGTAAGAGCTTATCTAGAACTGATATTTCGAAAGAACTTACGATTAATCTCTTACCGGAGACTAATCGCTTCATGCCGCTTACGCATATTTTATAACAGACATGACTATCCATTGTATGTAACGTGTGATTTTTCATACTGTTATTTACCAGCATTTAGTGCTCCTTTTTGCTTTATGTATCTTACATGAACTTTATGTGAATGATTGTTCGAAGTCATTGAATGCAACAACTTCTATCAACGCTTTTTCTCCCATTAGACAGCAAATATGAATGGATAATATGTATAATAATTATGTAATATATGTAATGTAATAATCGATTCTTTTTATTGCATTCTTCATTATATTAAGTTGTAATTTATCCATATATAATTTTTCTATATATCAATTTTCCACATCTTCACGAAATAATTTGAATATATGTTTAAAATTATTTTTTTTATTTTGCGTCCTAATATACAAATAGAGATATTCTCTTAAATAATTCTTTTACATTTTATTTGTTTATACATATATTTATATTATATGTATATTATTATACATATAATTTTTCTAATAATAATCTTTTTGATAACATAAGGGCTGCAAAAATGAATTTTAACTTAGTTCCTATGGTGTGAGAACAATTTTCAAGTATTTTCGCGTGCGTGAGTAAACTAAAATACAAAGAGCATTTACACAAAGTGCAAATGTACTTCGCGAAAGAGATGAATGCTAGTAGGGGTTGGTATAACCGCGCAATAACAACCCTTCGGGAGCGGAGGTTGACGCAGTGTCGGCAGTGTTTACGTTGAGGGGTTGTACAGGCGACTTTAGCCTCCACCCCCGGTCCGGCTTAACGCTAATGAATCTGATTTGCATCTGATCCCGAACGACCTTCGATTCATCCTCGAAGTCTCCGGATGAATTATTTAAAGACGTTAGTCTTTCTCGGACGTGTCGATAATTAATTATACAATATATGTTTTGAATGCATCCAACATCACCTTATTATTGATCGAAAGCAATATATGTTTCGAAGTTCCTGCGTTACATATTAAATATATTACTAATTACTTTATTATTATTATGAAATTAATTTTGTTAATGATACTTTAACGAATTTGGAGACAATTTTCCTGTTGGCGCAAATAAATAAATAAATTTTGAATAATAAACTTTTTATAATACAAATAGCCAGAATACAGATTTGAGATTTCAAACTGGTTCTTTTCTCAACAGAATTGGCGAAATGTTTAACGATGACAGTTAAGAAATTGCGATAAATAATAGCTGGCCGTCAAATCTCTGAAAAAAATGTGCTAGCCATAAAATTACTTTATGGTTTTAGTCGATTATTTTGCGGCAAAAACAGCAGCATCCGATATTACATCGACGTGTACGATGCGTTCGCTCGAGCACTGTCCAATTTAAAATATTGCGAGCATCAAGGAGAACGAATGATCTTATTTAAGAAAGTAGGTCGAGTGGCTTCATCGTTCAATTGTGCCCCTTCGTCGGATTTCACTTTGCAATCGTCAGAGATGTATTACGTGACAGACGGAGTCGTGGTTATTTGACGTTTCACGAATGGCGCCGCTTTGTACAGATTTGTCGTAAGACTGTTAAAAATGATCGCTCGATCGGCCGGTTCCGTTCAACCAAGGATCTTCGATACTCGTCGACTACTTACACTCGTATATAATTCTTTATTATCGAAATTTCCTGAGGCGTTACGATTCGAATGTAAAACGATTAATTGGCGTTAAATATACGAATTGATGGTCTATTTAGAATTGTGATTTTCTTAGAATCTTTAAACTCAGAGATTGTGAGAACAGATTCAACTTGGATCGTAATTCTTCTGTCAAGTTTATACTCTTTGCTAGTTCGTGTTGGGCAAGATATTTTTCAGTCGTTCCACCTTCGCGTATTATTCGCCGGAATACGGAAAACTTCATCCCTCTCGTTGGAAAAACACTGTGTTGCATTCTTCGAGCAACAAGGACGGTCGAGCGGGCAAGGAGGAACGAGATCGTCTTAGCACACGTTTTACAACGCCCGCGCTCGTGCGCGTCTTGCCGCAGCGGGTGAATAATAATTGCGCAAAGGTAACTACACGGACGCACCTAGATACTTAGCGTCGTTATTTATCGCCCCGTTTTCTCACTTTATTTTTCCTCTCGCCAGGAGAAGATCGCGCGCGAACATAGGTCAAGCGAACTTACGACGTCCGATGATTCTCTGCCGAATGAACGATTTTAGGAGAAATAAAAGTGAGTAAACGCCGATTTACTCACGGTTGAGTTACACGCGGTACAGAACGCAAATTTATACGCTTTCTCACACGCCGGTTTCTCGCTTGTAAGCTAAATCTTCGATACTACTTTGCTTGTATATTTTGGAATTGTGTAAGACGATTTTTCCATAAGACATTAACCTTGAAACGAAAATATGTGACAATACATGCCGTACTAATTAATATCAATAATCAAATTGTGCTGTATTAAATATACTGGATTTTAAGATATTTTTAAAATTATACGCGTAAAAAATTCGTATGCAAATATTCTACAAAATCTTGTCAAATTAGATTTTTCGTCAAAATAAAATTAGTAAGTAAAAATCCTAAATGAAATCCATATATAAGCTTTTCAAGTAAAAAACTCGCAGAATTCATAAATACTATTTGCTTCAATTATATTGCTTATTAATTATTTCTTTTTCTTACAATGACGACATCAATAATATTTTACTTAAAGATATTTTACACGTAGGAAAATTGAAAATTTATATATTAATCAGGTACTTTTCTGTAATATTATTCTGCAATTAAAGCTATCAGTTACATATATTTATACTACACTTCACTCATGTTTTCTTGCTGCACTAACGATAATTAAAAAAAAAACTAATGTTGAACATTAATGTTAAATTTAAATTTTCTTTCGTTGGGAATCGAGCTGCAATATTAATGCACGATATAATAGCAATGAGATCAATAGCGCACGTGTGCCGGGATGACTTTTGGAATTAAATATGATGGCGCAAACGAGCAGTTTAACCCCCTATGCATTTGCACAAGGGGTACAGGATTTGCACGATTTTATTTACTTAGGACAATCTCTCTCTCTCTCTCTCTCTTTCTTTTTTTGTCGCCTGTATATACGAGAAATTCACGTAGAACGCACCGAATAACGCGCGACGGTAAAAAGCGGTCGTGCGTTGTTGGCGGAAGATAATACGTTGATCTTCCACGCGCAACAGCAGATAGGGCGATGGGGGGACTTTGACAGCACGTGACTCGGCGACGGATTAAAATTGCGGTGGGTCAGCACAACTTTTCTCATTTGATCGCGACGTCTGACATGTAGGATTACATCGTGTATAATTCAATGGATTCAATGGCATTATTAAATCGCGAAACGTCATAAATAAGATCGAATAACCAGTCAGACAAGCAGTGATCGCTGAATACCAATCGCACGCTTTTTACATCATTTATATGCAACTGAGAATGAGAAAATTATTCACAATGTGATTTTTTATTATTAATCCCAGATAATCTCTTAAAAAAAAAACTTCTTCTTCTTCTTCTTATAATATTAAAAAACTGTAAAAAAAACTTAGTTTTTATTAAATTTTATTCATTAAAGAAAATATCCCGAGAAGGAATGGTATATTTAAAGTATATATATCTACATAACACTCCCGAAGTAATCAATTATAATATATTTACAGTTATATAAAAACTTACTAGAATAATACGAGCACAAATCAGCTCTCGAAAAAAATAAACTTTCCTCAAAGAAGGTACGATTTACTAAAGTCGCATAACGATCAAGTTGTCAAGAACGCGATTATTCGTTTCCAGTTCATAAACTCTCAGAGTGCACAATGGTGGCTAACTAGGCGTGGTTCGGTTTGAGGAGGGTCACCTGGTATACTATGCGCTGTATATACGTGTATATCCGAACGGGTATACGCGTATATACCTACTCACTCAAGGTTTCACACCCTGCAACATCCCTGACAGGTTGATATTCCGCCATACGGACGTAACGCGTGTCAAAAGCGTCGAGATTCCTTGTCACGACACTGATGCACGGAATCCCCGAAAGAAAGTTTTGAAATGGTCATAATCAAGGGTCCGATTACGCGTTCGTGCTATTTCCTCCCAGTCACTTTTTTTTAGCGACAACATAACTAACAAATCTTCTGTTCGATCTTCCAGTTCGATCACTCGATCGCGAGGTTTCTTTCGTTCAAAATTTCGCTCATGGCAAAAAATCTATCATAAATAAATTAAATTATATAAATTGTGGAATACGCACATCACTCAAAATGTAATATGTTTTGTGTTGGTCGCGGCTCTGTATTGTTTCATAAATATTCATAACTACGTCTTATAACTCCTGGTCCGCATTCATCTTATCCCATCTTATCCCTCGCGACGAAGAGTCGCCTTAATTACGCGTACAATATAGAGGGAGGACGGTGCACGTGTGCGTGTCCGTGTACATGCGGGCGCGCGCGACCAGTACCAATATGGAATTCGATTTCAACCCGACATGGTGTAGTTGACTCGGATCAACCGCGGCTGCAGTCTCGTCCGCAGGTTCTCCTACTTTCCCGGTCAAAGTTGTTATCCGGATTCTCATCTCCACTATTCCGCGCGTTTCGCACGCTTGTGTGCGTGCGCGTACATATACATACGCCGACAAAGTGACAAGCCTTATCTGACTCACGAGATCTCGATAGTAGGGTGATGTATATGCGTGGGCGTGGCAACTCCAAGGACCAAATTATAGTCTCGCGACGGAGGTAGAGGATGCCACTAGGATAGGGAGGGACAGGGAACCCCATCTCTGTGGTGGACCCCCGATCATCCCGTTTTCCCCTCTCTTCTTGCCCCTTTTTACACTTATTTACGCGCTGTCTGTCTCTTTTTCTCCCCCGACCACCTTGCGCCTCCTTTTCGTTCTCTCGTTTCGGTTGTCTTCCATTGTTTGTCCGATGACAGGTGAGCTTGCTTTCGGACGAAATCGTGAGCGGGTGGCGCGCTTCTTTCCCTTTTATTTTAAAATCATGATTTTACACCCAAATCGCTAGTATAAAAGAATTTAAATTAGAGGGAATTTATATACTTCTCTTTATCATGCTGGACACTGATCCGTGTTGAAATAAATATTTTTAAAATGAGTGACTTTGAAAAGTTTATTAAAGCTGCTTAAAGATTATGGATAATTTATAAGCATACTATTATAATGTTAATTGAGTTAGTGTAAACGCAAGAAATCGCAAAAGGGCAATCTATCTACCGCTGTTTCCGACATGCAAAAACCTGTTAACCTCGTTCTTTCTTACCGGGAGATATACATTTATCGCACACCAAATGCATGCATTTGTTCATACGATTCCTGATGAAACTATTATAAGTACTTTTCTTACTTTGAAATGTGTATTTTCTTTGCGCATATCTGTGTGCAAAATATTACTTCGTTATGTAGTTATACATCATGAAACATGAACATGATACTGTGCTCTTACTTCTATCGGATATTTATTATGTATGCACGTCAACTCGTATTATGTAAATAGCAGTTCGAATAAGTCATGATTATTATTTCGTTTTTATAATTGTCATGTATGTTTGCTGCCGGAAAGAAACATATTACTTAATGGGATCTATAATAACGATAACATATTACTTAATGGGATCTATTATAACGAGATAAAAATTTCACGTTTGCATTCAAGTGAAATAAAATCCTTATAATTTATTAATCGTGAAAAAGTAATTTTATATGAATCACTTACTTTGGCGTTTTTTTTTAAACAGAGATTTCTCGTTTGTCGCAAATTTTCACAAAACTTATCAAACGCTTATTGAGCATGAATTTAAAGAACCTTTCAGAGGATTAGAGATACCGTTACATTTTCTACGTTATGCTTCAGCCTGAGTCGTTCATCTGTAAATGCTGTTCGTTTTGGGAATTTTCTTGTGACCTTTTTAAGTTACCGACTTAAAGAGTATAGCTTTATCCTTCAATTCTTTTCTGATGTTGAGAAATGATTATTTCTTGCTAATGCAAATTATCAGAATTTTGGGAATTTTGGAATTTTTTTCAGACTGTCTACATTCATGATAATGATTTTGTCGCTAACTTATTATAGAATTGCTGATTTCTTTTAACACGATGGAACGTTGGAGATACTTATTTTATATTTGTGTAATTTTGTTAATATTCGGATACTTAAATCTCTCTAATATTCATTCGTAGATATTTAGCTTTTTACGATTTTTAATTCTGGTAAATAGAAAAATTTTGTTTTGAAAAATTTACGACGGTGGTGAATTAGTAAGAATATTTGAATTCGACATATTATTATAGATTCCTCTAGAGTCATAAGAAAATATTTTGATATTTTAAAAGCGATAGCTTAAAAAATTAATAATTTCTTCTAATAGACGATCGTAACGAGATCAAATGTAGTCTGGATATTCGATTATCTTTAGATAAAAAATAAAAAATATCTTTTTTTTACATTATAATAATGACTTCTTTTTTTTTTGTTCATGAAATCCAGTATGTACATAAAAAATCCTTAAGAATTCGTGTCGTACTCCTATGTTTTATTCATATATTCGTGAAAAATCAATTGGAGACGGTCATCATGAGATATGCACGATGCTTATTTGCTTGGACATTTTTGCAAGATCTGTCTATTATACGTTGAATCGTTATTGGTCTTTGTGTTTACCTGTTCGAGTCGGTTTGACTTTGTATTCTCAGAAAGTAACCGTTGTAAGACAGGGTAGAGATAGGGTCATCCTTCTTATTGAGTTAGCTTCTTGTGATTATTCTAAGGATTTTATTCTTTTGCAAAATGTGTCTTCCTCAAGAATGTCTTTCAAACCGCGTCGAGCTTTCTAAAGAATGATCCAAGAAAAATTCAAGATTTATTCGGCATACGAATATTCTATTGTGGAATGTAATATCTAAAGGGATACATTAAAATAAAATATATTTGAAAAATATTATATGTATGCAATAGAACATATATTTATGTTGAAATAGAATGTTTACACATTCCGTATAATATAATATAATCAACAAATTAAAGTTAGATATAAAATAACGTTATCAAAAATGTATAAGCAATTGTACATGCAGATTAATTGCAAAAGACAAATATAAACAAAGAAAACGCTTTAGTTTCACATTGACATGATTGTTGCTGCAGGAGATCGCATTCCGATCTTACGTTAATTGAACAGGAATACATTTTTGGATTTGAGTATTGCGATATTTCATAGAAATGTAAAGGCTAAAACAGACCGAACGAGATAAACGAGAAACGTGCAACAGGCGTGAATGAAACAATGGCGGGCCACGTGTCGACCAATGGCAGAAGAGGTGAGGAGCCTACTCGACGAGTACGATTCTCTTTAGGTGGAGCCTCTCACGATCCATGTGATTTCTCGATCCTTCGCCTTGTAGATTGTCTATCTTTAGCGTCGAAGAAAGAGTGGAATCACTCTATTGGAAGAAACTTGATTTTAGTTCTTTATCTCACATATTTTTACTCCTTATTCAATAATGAGCATAAGATATTTGACAAACAAAGCATGTAATTTATTTTCAGACATAATTTTATCGGATAGAATTTTATCATCTCCCAATTTGACGATATCATTTTTTAGAAATTATACATACAAACATAATTCTTCATGCGATATTATTTATTAAACCTATCAAGCATTGAGAGTGATTCCTTTTCACTTTATAATCATGGGAATAAAATGAATCATATGCTATTATTTAAAAAGTATGAGGTTGGCATTGTGTAAAGGCCACGCGTGAAGACATTGTCTTATCGTTCGACCGACCGGTATGCACGACGATGTAATTGATCGATATCAAGGGGCACATCACCGGCAGATGTTCGAACGCGCCCTCACCTCCATCTGTCTCTTTCATAAAGTCCCACTGTTGGTATATGGCAGAGGACCCTGCAGTGGGTGCGTGTATACTACATACCTGCATATATACATATATCATATAGTGTGTTATTTGTTATACATGTATACATATTGAACTTTACACTGCTATGAATTAGGGCTGTAAATGTAAACCGGATTTTCGGATATCCGGATAATTTATTTATCAAATTATCTGACTATTCAAGTTTGGATCCATGAACTACTCGAATAATCCGAATCCGTATCCAAATTTTAATATTTAAAATGTCGAAATTATTTAAAATGGATCACTATGAATGTATGCAATGATGTCCTCTTTTTTCCACTTATATGTCATAGCAAAAACTGTTTATTATATTTATAATGATCGCGCCCTGGATGTATACTCGCGGATATTAATGCCTAGACACGTGCTTGTTGATCAGTTTTGGAACACATTTAAAACACGTGCAACTTCTAAGCATTCATGTATGCATCATTATAATTCATCCGGATAATTCAAGGATCCGAACTTGAGCAGTCGGATAATAAATATATCAGATAATCCGGATAAGAAATTATCTGAATATTTTTAGCTCTACTATGAATAAGACTAAAAATATAAATAGTTTCTTGATTTTGAAAACAAATGAAATTATTATTATATGTTATATTGTAGAATAAGCAAATAACATGCTTCAATAATTCTTTGATAAATTCGATGGGATATTTTGGAATTCGTGGTTCGTCGTAAATCTGTGAGAGAGTCTAAAAAGATTCGAGATTGATCATTTTATTTATATTTTTCGCCTTTATACGCACTAGCATTATTGCTTGTAAAAAAATATCGTGCTAAAAAGCATTCGGCCTTGTAGATTTTTCTGTAACGCGCCGATATAAATGGATCATTAGGAGCGAAACGTTCGCGATATGACGTGAACAAATCTCGATAAAAAGCAATATCGAGCGAGTGTCTTCGTTTTTCGTTTTATTTCAAACGTGGCGGAACGAATTTAGCGGCATTTCGAATTGCGGGAGCACCCAGTAGATTCGCGCACGATCAACGCGATGCCTCGTACACCTTGGAACCAAGTGGATATACCTAATAGGCACCTTTATACGCGAGATTCAGGCGCGCTATAGGAGGCGTGCCGCGAAAATTGCATCATTTTTCACGCTTGCGAGTGCTTACGTTTGTCCGATTAAAAAATCGCGCCTCTCCTTCGGGAAGGAAAGAGAAAAATGCTGAGCGAATGCTGAGGTAACGGGAAAGAGAGGAGGACACGAACGAGCAAGCATGTTGCAGAAAGGAGGATGTGTGTCTTGTTGCGCTCGATAAGATCACAAGTTTATTAATTAAGCGCCATAGTTGGAAAGAGATGAGACTTTTGAAACTTCGGCAAATACACGCCCGCTCTCCCACCACTTCGTGTTTCAATTGTATTTTAAGATTTTGAAGACTATAAATTATTCAATATTAATATTGTTGTCAAGATCAAGATTGGGAAAAAGAATTTTGGAAACTGTTAATTGCACATCTTATGCAAAGTGTCATTGCAAGCATTCTCTCAGCATATATAAAGACATTTATTTTGAAATATCTTATCTATTAATTATATATTTTAACTGTTAATATATTTTTGAGATAATTATGTTAATAATATTAATACAATATATAATATTAGTTTCTTAAAAACGATAATTTTCATTTTCGATTGCAAATTTCATGATAATTTGGAATCAATATTTTTTATTAATAGATAATATATAAAACGAAAGGTATTTTTTTACATTTTTTAACATTATGTACTTTTCGAAATGATCCATTAAATTGAAAAGATCTTAAAGCTTAAAATATTTTGGTAAGAAATATAAAGTGATTTTTGATGCTTATTTGATGAATATTCTTAGATTTTTACTTGCTCGTAACTGAGAGACTGTTGATCTCTCAATTTTCGTTGAAAATTTAAGACATTTATATACAAAAGCTAATATTACATATTTTTATAAAAGACTATTAGATCTCGTCCTCATTAAATAATCTAAAAAATAAGCTCTACGACCATTCATAATCTTCATAATCGGACCTGCATTCGAGAACGATAGGTAGAAACGTGCGCGTCGAGGAGGCTATAAAAAAAATAGTAAGTCTCACCCCGATCATTATGAATTTCAGTGCGTTTTTTTCAACGTAATAAATTAGTCAAAGACGCTCATCAATTTTATGACGCGCGCGTCCATAGAGAAACGATGCCCAAAACATCGTCCGTCCACCACTGCCAACTTCGGATGGCCTCGAACGTGATGGATGATTTTTCTTTCCCATACATATATTCCCATACATTCGTGAACCGACGTCGAGCGATCTTCTACTGGCGCTCATTTGCGCACATACTCGTGTACCACCCACGTGCGTGTAACTGTGCGCAGCGAGTTTAACCACCGCGTGCGTCTGCACGCGTGCGTGTGCGTGCACGTATGTGGGGACACGCAGCACCAGACACATTAGCGAGCGTGATTCCATGAATAATAAGTGGCGCGAACGAACTGCTTCGATCGTCGTTGCTGTCGCCTAGATTACATTGCACTTAAATATCTGTGCGTTTCTCTCTGTCAGTTCTAATTATTTCCCGTTCCGTTCGCCGAGTGGCATCATCTCATTTGCACCAGTAAATCGGAATATCTCAAACGTGGGTCCTCGCACTCGAAAAATTCAATTACCGCTGATATCGCTTGTGAATATTTAAATACGTTTTTTAACGACGTACATACACGAAAGTTTTCTTCATTGTCTCAATGATCAGTTTAATCATAACGATTCGCAAGATGCGTATCAATCCTCACGTCTTAAAGAGATATTGTCATGACGCATAATGACACAAGCGCTGAAACACTATTTGTAACTGCATGCGAGTACACAGGCGCGATAACACTCCTCTCGTGAATAATTTACATCGCTATTCAAGTCCCGGAATACGGGTTTGTTTAAAGCTGCGGTCCATTACGGAGCGGCACAGCCCACGCGGCGGAACTCCGGATGGCGATCCGCTATCCGTAAATCGCTTCGGTATCGTTCACACGATCGGCAAGACGATCGTTTTCCATTTCTACGGGCCATGTCTCGTTCCTCTCGTGTTCCAACGTGCGAGAGAGTCTTTCTTTCCATCATAGACAAAGGCTTGCGCGAGAACCACGTACCACGGGTTCTCCCGAGTTAGTTTGCCGCCGCCACACGGCTCGAGTTTTACGCACGTAAGAAGGGGATCGATATATTGGTATACGGGCGGAGGAATGATAAATGGCTGTGTCGAGAGATGCGCGGATAACATAATGAGACGTATTGTGCTCTCGACCGGGACCCACAAACTAAGCTTAGGAAACTCTCTCGGGACCCTCTAGATCCTAAAAATTTCTCAACTCGGTCTCTCTTCTCGACTTTCCGGGAATTGCTGTTTTCCCTGAGAAGCCGTATTCTCATAATCCTCTCTTTTGTCGAGAAAGCTCTACGCTCAAAGTTTATTATATATTCGTTTTATTTATAAATTATTCTAAACACATCTAAGAATATCCGAAAAACTAATAGAGAAAGAGAGGTTTCGAATTTTTGCACATTTAAAAAATATGTGTATATATTACATATTTAACGATCTAATGTTTTTATTTGACATTCTGGATTAATGCTCTCAAGTTTTGTATGATTAGACAGTGCAAACTTGAAAATCAAACCTTAAATTACACAGATTGTTTAAATTTCAAAATATACTTGAACAATTAAAATTGTTTAACTTGTTAAACTCTTTCCTGTCCTTAGATTTAATGAAACGCGTAAAAGTTATTTTCTGTTGTAATGAATAATATTTTTGCTTTCTTAACGTCTAACTCGATCGAATAAATTGATTATTAGTTTTGTTTAAACTGTCTCAAACAGTTTAGTCTGAATAGGACTGTTACTTTTCGAAACCTTCGAATATTTGATGCTTCGAAGAATTTGAAGTGACGATGGATTCTTCAAAATTCCGAAGTTTCGAAAAATTCGAAGTGATAAAAGATCCTTCAAAGTTTCGAATCTAGGAAGATCTAAAAGACTACGATTTTCGAAGATTTGAGATTCTTTTATTAAGTATGTAAAAAAAGAGAGAGAGAGAGAGAGGGGAAGAAAGATTGAATACACAAAACGTAACATTTTTAACTTTGTTCAAAATTTCGATCCTATCAACCTGCGAATTTTGAAGTTCGAAGGTTCAAAGCTTCGAATTGCTCAAACTTCTAATAAGAGTAATAGCCCTAAGTTTGAAACTTAATTCTACTTCTAGAAAACTATTTGAGTAGTTAACGATCAGTTTGTTTGAATCTTTTGTTCGCAATAGTATCTCGAGAGAGTTTATAGAAATAAAGTAACTCTATAAAAGAAATGTTGTTGCATATTTTTTATTGAAGATTTTTTTTAGACACAAAACTTAAAAATGATTATTTATATTTTTTAGATCGAGACAATTATTTTTAATAAGTGCACCAAAGAAATAATTGAATTTTATAAAATATATCCTGAAGATTATGTACTGAGAATATATGAATATATGTACAATAATATATAGCTAATTAGTTCCAATATACTAATTATCGTGTAAAAAAGGAGCAAAAATACGGACAATAAAACTAAAAATATGTCCACAATATTTTTCAAACTAACATTGTTAACATCTTTCTCACGTACGAAATACTCTAAAACATCTAATCTATCTTGTGCTGCAAATGTCGGATGAATATTGTATCACAGTTTCTTTCTACGGAGTAAAGAGCTTTAAAGGAAGAGTTAAAACACAACACTTTTAAGAAACGTGGAAATATACGCGAAAAATATTTTTGCTCAAACCCACGAGCACAATTCGCGTAATCGTAGAAAATGACGGGTTTCTGATATGCAAGAAAATTGTCGCAGGTCACTTGTTTTCGGGCTGATAACAAGATTTTCCTTGTTCATCGTCACCTCGTCCTCTTCTTTGAGAACGCAACTCGGAATTTTTCGGGCTCCGGATGACGCAAAGGATGAAGGAGAACCTATGTTGACGCGCGAGGGGTTGAAACGTTGAGCGAGAGAGGGTGTGTGTGTGAGAGAGAGAGAGTAAGAAAGAGAGAGAGTATCCGAGGGTTAGGCCAGGGGTTAGATAGGATAGGGTGTGTCGTCATGGCTACGCAGCAGGGGGCGGGGCAATCGATACACCCTCGCTCCACGCACTAAGCGCACGCAATGCGTTTATAACACAATGAAACAATGACGACAACCGCGGCAGGAAGGAGGGCGACGGTGTCGGATGCTAGCGGGACGCGTCGCTGGCCTAGGATCGCGCCTTCTACTTCCGAATGTGCGTTCAGTTGCCGGTCGTTCTGCGCGAGCGATGATTGGTCGTCCACGAATCAAATCAGGACGATATCTATTTACAAACCTATCGGCATATTCTCACGATCTGCTGGACCTGACACGGGACCGCGCACACATACGCAGCCTCTTGTGTGCGAATTCGTTCGTTTTATCTCTTCGTTTTACTTCCATCAATTTCGTACAAGTATACATTTAGTAGTTGTGATTCTTTTTCTAGTAATTTGATTCTTTTTTATATTATAATCTAATCATACGTATTATACACGTATTATATTCCGTTCTTTTTCTAATAGCTTGATTCTTTTTTATATTATAATCTAATCATATTATACACGTATTATATTCCGTTCTTTTTCTAATAGTTTGATTCTTTTTTATATTATAATCTAATCATACGTTATATTATACACGTATTATATTCTGTCTGTAATCTATCTTGCGTTTTTTCTTTTCCCGGAAAAAACTTCAATATGGATGGTCGCATTAATCTATACTGCGAAAAATCACATTTTCGTCCATCCTGTTTCACTTTTAGAAAGCGCGAAAGAAAGGGCACAATTGAATCGATTTTTGAAGCTAAAAATAGAAGGAATTTGCTTTTATTATCTGTGCTATTATTGTCTGACTTGTGCGCTATTCATGCAAGTTGACCGTAGTTTTCAGGGTCGCATGGCGAAACTCTGAGTATGTGTGGGTATGCGCGCGTGTTGCGCTCTACTTGAAATCATCTTTTCCTTCTTTCTTAGAGAACGAAAGATTTTTTCGGTCATTTCATCACGCGGCAACGTCACAACAATACGAAGCCGCACAGCTGACAATGGGAAAGGAAACCATCTGAAAATTTCACTCGAACAATGAGTTCTTGAGTGTATCATTCGGTCGGTTATGAGCTTGCGATCGTTTATCATTCAACCGGCTGGCATTTTTCATCGTTTCATCTCAGGGGGTGACGATTTCCAACATCTTTCGTTGAGTCTTTTGCGCCGTGTTCCCTGCTGTATTCCGGAATTGAATCACTTCTTCAAAAATAATAAGAAAAACTTAATATGTATTTACTACATATTTTCTACGTATAATGTTATTAATAAATTATAGGACACAGCATTCGTACAAAAAAATTTCGAACGATTAAAAAACATTAATATTTTACTTTGTCGTACATACATATACGTACATATCGATGTCGAGGTCGTATATACATATATCAATGTGATAATATCCTAAGAATAAATAAATACTATTTACAGACACTTATATTCGATTTCTTGAATTAGTTGAATTAGTCAGTTAACTCTCATTTTTTGTTATTTTTTAAATAATCAATACTATGATATGTATAGAAATGCAGTTATTGGATAACTTTATTAGATAGCTCACAAAAGATGGAAAAATGAGGAGAAATTAGAAATAGAAGAAAAAAATATTACATATCAGGTATTCGGTTTCAAGTTGTAACATTATATAGTTGATCTTTTATATCAAATTGTTTAATGATAACGTTGACTTAGAATATATTATAAACGTACAATGCTGGTGTCGTGATCTAGAAAACAATTGCGGAAAGAAAGAGATTCGCACGATGACTCGTTCGCAGATTGTGTCGTTTAAGAAAAAAAAAATCATTAGACAACTACCAAACTGGATCTGGAGAATGTAATAATTCAAGGGATACGTCTCTGACACCCGTATGGCTAGCCAGCTCTTGCCGTAGGGCAGAAACCGCGCACCTGTCCAGGTAAGCGGAGGATGGTGGAGTCTCTTCCAGGAATTCATTGTAAGGAAGGCACCAACCTGTCTGCCAGCATCAGGATCATCAGGATTGTCAGTTTTGTCTAGGCGGATGACTCTGTGGGGGTCGCCTTAATGAGTTTTTGCCTGAAACACCGAGTTCTGCATGCCGATGTAGAATGGAATTCCGAGGATATATTCGTCGTTGTCCACCTTTGAGAGCATTCTCTCGCGTGAGGGTTAAAAGGAACGCTGCATCAGTATTATAAAAAAACCTAAATCCTTTCCCCTTCTACTCTTGCCGGAAGATAGGCGCTCTTTCACACGCGAGCATTGTGCCGTAAATGCATCGCGACATCCTCGCGTCGAGGCGCGGCGGTTTTAGATGTTATAATTTCAGCGTATAAATCCCACGTGACATTAGGAATAACATTAATTTGGGTCTTTCCACACCGTAAGAGAGAGATATTGCGAATGATATCGGCCGAGAACACGCGTTGTGTGTGGTCAGATCGCGTTACGATCCACGCTTGGGACATCCATTTAAAGCGTCATCGCTTCATAAATCAAACCCCGAGCAATGCGAGCAATATCTTCCACCTGTGTGACTTTATCTCGATCATTTTCCCCAATCACACTCGAACGAATTGTATGAGATGTTAAATCCTCGCTATCATTTCCGCTTAATATTCTTATTTATATGTAATAGATATAAACAAAATAGAAGTTAGAAGTGCTTCGTTCATTCCTTCAAAACTTATTTGGTACTAATTTTGAGTTCAAGCTGCTATATTACAAATATAAAAAGATTTATTTACAATTATTGCGTTTATTACTGCTTTAACAAATTTAATAAACGCAAGCTATTCACTGAGCATCTATATAATATTAAAAAATTCGTCGATATTACTTTCCATCTTTCGAAATGTAAAACCGAGAAACACGTGTATATCATGTGCAAGAGAGTTAATCTTTACACGAGGGCAAGCATCGGTGGGTCCATTATCGGGTGACAATGCATCCACGAGACGATGTTAGCGGGTTCTGCCGCTCTCGCGAGGAAACCCAACACCTGTGCGTGAAGAGATGAGATGGCCCGGGCGAACCGGCAGGCAGCCGGTCGGCCGGGCAGGCGCGGACATCGCAGGCCGCGGGAGTGACGGATGGCCACATCGCATTTCGCGGCTCCATATCTCCCCGATTTCGCGGGTGTAATTCCCGTAAAGTCGTTTCGGGGCCCTGTTTCGCCGGTGTTAGCCGCCGTATGTGTGCAAGCATACGAGCCTCTCCTCATCGTGCGTTCGCCGACCTCCCCCCTGACCGCCGTCGCCGCCGCAGCCACTACCACCCGTTCTCCTCACCCGTCTATTTTCTTTTCCCTTGATTTCTGTCCGTTGTTCCAGGCTTTTTATTGCCGGCGTGCATACCATTAGCCGCCGAACGTTAACAGCCTCAACGACCTCTAGCTCCGTTGGTAATTACCGGATCATAGCCGAAAAGCTTCTCGGGCCTCTCGAGGGAACCGCTGGTCGCTGATCTTTGTCGTGGGAACGTGGGACAGAAGGGAAGCGACGAGAGAGAAACGCATACGAATATTTCGCTACGATTATTCGTATTATGTAGCGATTCGTAAAGGTCGAGTGTCAGAAATCCTTTTGACGATGACATTCATGACATTGCACGAGTGGTTTTAAGGAATATAATAATGATAATTAACGTTAATTAGTATATTTATATTATTGTACATATGTTTGCTAATAGCAATATACACTGGCACAATTCTTATTGTAAATGGAAATGTTAAAGACAAATCTGACATTAATAGAAATCGTGTAATCTCGCCAAACTTTTTAACAGACGAATGTATTTTAACTTGAGTACGTAATTACATTTTTTAATCGAATAAATAGATATAAATTGTTATATTTATATATGCATATGTGCATATGTATATACGTTTACATATAACGAGTTAAAAAATATGTGTAGAAATCGCTAAATTTTATAATTGACTTTCTTCAAACATACAGTCGTTCTAAAACATTACGTTGAAATTTAACACTTGTAATATTTTTCCTTCAAATAACGAGTGATTTTAAATTGATCGATTCGAATCGGGAATCTCAGTGCCAGGCCATCGACTCGCGGTGCCGATCCTCGAGAGCTTCCCAACGCGCGGTGCGGGAATCTCCTTGCTCCATCTTTCTCTTTCTGTCTTTCTCTCCTCCCTCCCTCACTCCCTCCCTCTCTCTTTCTCTCTCTCTCTCTCTCTCTCTCTCTCTCCTCGCTTTGCGCAACAAAAAGTGATTAATTACGTTTCTCGGGAGTCCGGTGGCTCGTTGTTTCCCCAAGCCCAACGGTGAGCATCGTTTCGGCAACAATGTGGCCCGGTCTACTCGGCGTCTCTCGTGCAACGTAACCACGTAGCTTGGTCCTCCCGTCCGCGATCCTCTTCTCTCGAGCGAGGAGAATCGATCCTACCCTCGGCATTGTGTCCCCTTTTGTCCGACCACGCCGCGAAATATTGCCGGGGCGAACTTTCCGTCGACTCGTGACCCCACCTCCGCCCATCACCCCGGCCTCAACGTTCATCCCTCGCTGTCGCTCTTCCCAGTTTCTTCGGACACGCACCTTACACCGTGCGAGCATCGACGTGCGACGAGATCTTAATGACACCACGATTTCTGTGGGATTATTTATGGTTGCGCGATCTGGCAACGCGATCGCTCAATCTTGATTCCGACGGATGCGGCCGTCGTTTGATAGCGTTTAAAGACTTTCTGAGACCGACGGTCTTCTTTTGAATTCTTTATTCCACCTCTCAATATCATGTTATATGTGTGCACGTATATTGTTATGAGAAAACGCGCTCGCGGCTTGGCCGCTATAATTAGTTTAGATTCTGCCGGATTGACAACATATCAGGCGTTGTATCTATTTATTACGCTATACTTGGCATGTACGTGCGATTAATTCATTCGAGGTACTCAATGAAGATATTTCGGTCAATGAGTCAATAGGGCCTTTTCCTTACGCGGCGAAGTCGACTAACCGACCCTCTGTACAAACTCATAATTAGACCCCAGGGACTGCTTCTGACACGTTCATCCCTCGTTTCTCCGCCCCATATATACGATGATCATACGGTGGGCCGATCGTTCCGCGCAACTTCGCGCATGAGTTCATCCGCTATCGCTCGTGAAGAAATATAACTCTGATGCTACTTGCTTTATTTCCATTCATACTCTCGATTCTATATTGACGAACTCAGGAGTTATTATTTATTAAAATTTTACTTAATATTCCGCCTTGACATGATTCTTTCTATAAATGAAATATATATGAATAATAATACGTGTGGTGCTCGAAACGATTTAATATATTTTCAGAATTCAATTGTACATGTATTTATTCAACAACATTTTATCTCGAATGAGGATATTTCAGAACGATTCAGCAAAGCGCTGAAGCAATAAAAGTTGTAGTAGGTTTGGATAGTAGAGGGGAGGAACGTGCAGACCACAAATTAATTTGATAGTGGTAGATTGTCTTTATGCGTAGGAGACCCTTGCTTTAGCGCGTAACATAAACGGCGGGAGTTTACGATTTACCATATTTTAGTTTCTGCCAGTTAGAATCTGGCTGGTAAGAGCGACTCGGTAATTGTATAGTTCTTACTAGCGAGGGTTAGGTGATAAACCGTTTAGTTTAAGAATAGTTTAGTGGTAACGAGCGTCGGTAAACTTGCCTTGTCCCTCTTCATCCTACCAAAATATTCCGGTATACAATCTTAATCGATACTTTCACCGAGCGTAAAGTTCCCTAATCCTTTTACAAAACGTGACAATATCATAAAATGACGGCTTAATCGAGAGAGTCGCTCTTAAATATTTCTTGTAACATTGATTGTGATGCCTTAAAATAAATTATAATTGAAATTTCAAAGTGTTTTCGAGACGAAGAATTTGTTTTTAAATTTCAATAGGTTACTGATGAAGTTATACAAATAAAGAAGTAAACAGTAAGATAAGTGAGTGAAATATTTTAGAATGTTCGTTCTTCTGTTAGAAACATTTTTACAGAAATCACAAGAAAATATCAAAGTTATTGTAAATATTTAAAATCTTGTTGTTTGCGTGATAATGTGATAGCTTGCTTTAGGGAACGAATTCACCATCCATGAACAAAAATGGAGCCCCTATCGTCGCACGACGAAGCCCACAGTATAATTCGGTCCATGGATTTTCGATACACCCCACGCGAAATGTACTCGCCACGCGTTACATTGCTATGAATGCACGCGTCAATATGTGAATACTTTACGCTTTGAACACGTGCGATCAAACGCGACATTCTTCTGTGAATATAACACATAATGCGCTGCGTATTTTTGTGTGGTTGCATGAATAGATACTCGGTATTTCTCGCGCTATTTTAACACTTGGCGAGAGATATTACTTGTCTTTTGATAACTATATGATAGAGAATTCAACTGAAAATAGTATTTTTGTAAATATATAATTTCTCAATTTTAAATACAAATATTACAACATTTTGATATATTTATATATTTTAATATTTTCTCCATTTATACGTCTTATTGAGAATCTTGAGAATGTACGATTCATATTAATTTGACAAAATACAATAATAAGTCCAATAATATTACTAATATCTAATAAAATAGTCAATATTTTATAATAATACTAAATATTATTCTCAAAATAAAAACATAACTTTATATGTATTTATTATAGACTTTATCTTCATCAAAGTTATTTCTAACTTTGAAAATATTTGTGAGGTGAAATCTGTGATAAACAATAATTGACATCAATCCTGGAAGAGCGTTATCGCGACACGCGTGGTGCGCGACGGTGTTACACGTGGGTGCTTGCTATCGGAAGCGACTAGATATTATTACGAGACCATGATATACGAGCGCGCGCGGGAAGAAAAGCCCCTCTTTATGTTTCCTTTTCGTTGGGCGATCGCGAAGCGGAACTTCTCCTCGCATGACGTTATCTCGCGCGACTCACCGGAAATCTGCACTTAAATCGCGCGCGCTCGGGCCGAGAATAGAAATAAAACCATAGCTCCCCTGCGCAGCAAATAAATCTAGGGCGCGTTAGCCGAGGCACTTGTACGTCGACGTATCGCGGATTATGCATAAACATTAAGTATTGTGGGGTGATTATTCAGCATTTTTTATTAAATGTAAGCTATTCAGCATTTTATTAAGTGTCGGATGTTACGATCATTAGAATAGTAAACGCTCACGTTTTTAAATTTGTTAATTACTGACACAATAGAGTGCTTGAATACTTTAAGTAGATAAGAATAAATTTAGATAAGGGGTAATTTAGAACAATTCCGACCTAGGAATTTTATTGTTTAGTAATGTGGATGATCATGCGATTATGCTATCTTGATCATTAATCAAATCTGAGGAACGATAGCATTATTATGAAGAAATCCGGCATTCGAAATACACCGAGTAGATATACGGAATCAAGGCAAATATTTCTTCGGTGTACATTTCCACACTGAGTCAACATCCGAAAATACGTGGTTTGTTTGCGTAGCCGAGCGCGTAGAATTGATACGGTTAGCAGGACGGTAAAAGCAAGTATGCATCTGTCTAGCGTCAATTAACCAGTTGGAGCGCGTGAATGCGAAGATCTAAACATGTAGATAGTTTTCTCAATATATCGCTTGCACATTGGAATGCGTTGGCGAATCTTGCTTCTATCGATCGAACGCGATCTTCCGTAAAATCCACAATTTTAAATAGTTTCCAGAAACTGTTAAATAAATATATAATTCGTGTATATGAATATTAGTAATGAGGACTTTTCAGAATATCTATGTTGTCAGGAAATCGTCGCAAAAAGTCTCGTTTAATCCATCTCCCGATTAATATGCGCGATATGTACCAATTCCGAATGTTGGCCAAAAAAGCAGGCCTTTGATTCGTATACGACATTTGTACCGATGTGTATATTCGGTCCTTCGGACTCAACGCATACGAAATGCTGCTTTTTCTCGTAGGATTATAGTCGGTGCATTCAACAAATTGGCAATTTTTCTTATGAGACACCGGGAAGAAGGGCCCGTTGATTCGCGTCGTGCTCCTCAAGTCTCAGGGTCGTCTGCGTGGACACGGAGGAAAGCTTTATTGATGAGATCGTTAATACGCCAGATTGGCGAATGTTTTGTTGCCAGATCGGACGTCTATCCGTCGCGATCGCCGACCACCCGATGCGTCGATCGTCCTCCTTTCACCCGCGACAAAAAGGGACTCAACTTCGTCGATGTACCATTCTCTCTCGCACGGCTCATTTAAATGTTGCTTTGTCCCTGCAAGCCAGGCTCTTCCGCCTATCCAATCTTTTAAGCCGCTAATTTAGTTCCACGTTTACACTTGATCCATTAATTCCTTTTAAAGTGAGACATACTTTCTTGTCTACTTATCTGCTTTAAAGTTTAATTCCAATAAGATTAATTCTAATAACAAATATATAGTACAGATTATCTCTCCAAAAAATTTTTATAATTATAATATGAGAAAATATAGAGTAGATCAAAGTTCACATAGCATATACTAATAAACGATGTAAAGGATTTTTCGTTCGTTTTAAAAATTGATAAAAAGATCCTGTACTGTCAGTGTAATATCGCGGACATGCGTCAAGTGACACGGGATAACGCAGAACCTCCGTGTAAACATCTGACCACCAAGATTCAACTTAAGAACCCTGGTATCGATTATCATCGTCGTGGCGGTACATCTCGTCTCAATACGTCCATCAGATTGCTCGCGCGTAAGCCGGGGCCCTTTTTGCGGCGTCGACGACATCGGGCCGCGGGAACGAGAAGAAGACGAAGAAGAAGATGACGAGGAAGAAGAAACGGAGACAAGTCGTGGTGAATTGGGTTCGCGGGTCTTATCCGTGGATTGGCAGACACCGGCATACATATTGCATGCCCGACGGGGACATATTTATTGGCATCTCTGTATACGTTCTACGGTCGAAACGTACTGCGCATCGGGCGTACCCCTCGAGCCTTCCCTTCGTGCTAGCCCCCGTCCGAATGAATAAGGTATTCCGTGTTCTCGGTGCGGTAACTCTTTTTACAACGCTGCGTGGAGGTTCCGCTATGACTCGTCGACGCTTTTGCTCGGGCGACCGGCGCTTCGCAAATGATCGATGCTGAAATTATAGCAGGCTCCGTCTCGACAGGCTCCGAACTCGGGAGATACGGCGCGTCTAACTTCTTCTTCTTCTTCATGTCCGCGCTTTGTCCCTCTTTTTTTCCTTATCCCGTGGCTCGAAATATTATCCTCTGAGATCCCGAGGGATCGCACTGAGTACTGGTTCTACGTGAAGAAGGCCCATTAATCCCGTGTCGAGATTATAAGTGAGAAAGAATACGATCGATCCAATGTGTGCGAAATTGTGGTGCAAGATTCGTTATATCTTGACGCAAAATAGATTATCTTCTGTGTACTTTTTGTTTAATCCTAAATACCTCGTCGAAAAATCTGGTTAAATTGAATGCGAATTTAATGAATAATTTAAATGAATTCTGAGTGGACATCATTGACAATAACTTAAATTATATAAATATAATTCAAGCCCTTCTCGATATATCTATTGTTTATATTTAAACTGATGGGATGAATATGATTTAAATCCTAATTAGACTTATGTTGATCGAGGAATAGATTAATCACAGATTAAGATATAAAAATAATTTATTTTCTAATTTATTTTTATATCTTTATTTTCTAATATGCTTTAATGAAATAAATTACATACATGTAGCATTTCTATAATTTAAAAAAATTTTTAATATAATTTATAATTGCATGAAGCTTTCCAAAAAGTAGTTCTCTTAAATAAGAGAAAAGATATTAGATGCCAAGCATTTCTTGACCCTCTTACCGCACATTGTCGGCTTATTATTTATCTTACTCCGCAGATCAGGTTACTCTCGACGATATCTCTAATGTTGTGATCGATTGCGTCCCGTATTTTGTTTCTTCCAGTAATCACAACGTATATGTCATACTCCATAAAGAAAGTTGTTACTTGTGGATGTTGTGGGGGGACGCGATGACTTGGTCGTACAGCAAAATTAATTACTTGTCGGATTAATCGCTTTACGCGCCAGTACATTCCACGAGTACTGATATACGCAATATACTGATATATGCGATATATTATGAATATAACATCAATTGGATATTTTATATAAAAAAAAATAGATTCTAGACATTTCATTGTTTGTTTTTTCATGTTTATCATCACTCTTCTTGTATTCAATGTTATAATACTGCCCAATCTGGTATCAATTATTGCAATAATTTATTACGCGATATCGTCTGTTTCACCTCCACGCCTTCCGGCAGAACTGTGTAACTGCGCGCGAGGTCGATGGTTATCTTGCAAGCTTCTCGAAGGCGGGTGAGCGAGGAGCGTCGAGTTATACAATGGGACAATCTCCGACTTGATTTTGCGTTAGGCGGCCGAGATTGGCAGTCCGCGTTACTTGCCTGCCAGGCAGGGCAACGCCACGCGTTGTGCTGTACGTACGTAGGTATATAGGTACAGTAGCGGCGTGGCGATGTGATCCTGTCGGGCACAGGACTACGTTACCGCCCCCACGATTACAGACGAGGAGGACGACGAGAGCGAGGACTAGGATGGGGGCCATCCCAGAATGTCTCTGCCTCTGACAGCTCGACTCTCCCTCCGTCCTGCGTCGCGTCTCTTTCCCTCGTACCCTCGCGTGTCCCCCCTCACTTCCTTCTGTCCCTGTCTCAGCCGCTGCGCATCCCGTACGTCTCTCTCGCTATCTTTACCTATCGCCGCGGTATAAGATACATCGCGTATAGGTCGCACGACGGAATTCCCGGGAAGGGCGATTTTTTTGCGATATTCGAGTAACTCGCTGTCCATTAAACGTTACGCTACAAAAAGATATATCTAAAAGCGTTGTTAATGCACGTAATCATTCACAGCAAAACGATCCTCTTTCTCCTCTTTTCACATTTTTTGCATTCTTCGGAAAAAAAGTAGCGAATCAATTAAATCGTATTTGCCAAACCGACCGTATGTGATTCAGACTATTAATATGTATTCGATCGTGATTATACGTGAGGCTAACGCGAACTCACTCTCTCTGTTTTCGTCGCTTTTTGTGAGGAGGTACAATGGATCGGTGGTGATGGTAGTAGTATTTCCAATTTGACTGGACGTCGAGCGCGCGGACTGGAGGTCCGCGGACCATTCGCTCAGTCCTTTCTGGCCTAGGGTCGCATTAACATTCCACCACCGAAATTATTTATAGCTTCATCCGAGATATCTCGAGATGTAAATCAGACATTCCTCTAATTTGGGATCCTCGTGCGGTATGGAGGCTGCGCGCGTTCGCTGTCTATAGACAGTTTCGGACCCCAGACGTGGGTGTAACGTATCATTTGTTCATCGGCCGCGTGACGGTTACTCGGAAACCAAGTTCGGAATTGCAATAAACTTCGAGATTAAATCGGAACGCACGTATACATAAAACATTGTCCCGGAATATCGCGCAGTCTCGTTGATTGTTCCCCTCGCCGATAAGTCTTGACGAGTCTGCATATTCGAATGAAAATTTATCAAATCCCATTTGCCATTTTTCATCGGTGAGTAGATAGCATTTAAGACGCATCGAGAGAACCGTCCGCGAGGTGCGTTCGACAGGCAACCGTATCATGTTTTTATATTTAGAAGATACTTCTGTCTCTCGGACGAGTAAAGCTATATGTTATAACCTTACGCCATAGCGTGAGAGTTAATAAACTTGAGAGTTAACGAAGTTCGTACGTGCTCCACTACTTGCCTATGGGTATCGCGTGAGAATCTTTTCTTCCCGTTTTATCGCCGGGGAGACCCCTCGCCAAAGAGGAACATTCACGCGCGCGCGCTACACGTTCGCAAATTCAACGCATTCGTTACTCGGCGAGACGTAAATCGGAATATACGCACCGTGAGTAACATACGTTGAAGTTAATGCGCGTGATGTGCGAATTAAAATCCGAAGGAGGCTAGAGGGGGATAAAGGAGCGAGGCCGAGGAAGAAAGTCGCCCGCGCAGGACGGCGTCTTCATTACGCGCTACCAGTTACCGACATACCCGGTATCCATCAACCCCGCGAGAACTTCTCAAACTTGGGCGGAATCTAAAATCTCGCGGGCAAACACCAAACGCGACGCGTACTCGTTGCTCAAAGACGCGATAGGTAGGAGAAACGGAAAGAAAAAGAGAAACGGCGGCGAAGGAAACTAAAATGAGAGTACAGGAGACAAAGAGAGAGAAAGATAGAGAGAGAGAGAGAGAGAGAGAGAGAGAGAGAAAGAGAGAGCGCGGAGCTCTCTCCCTGCCCGGTGGTAATTGGCGGGCAAGACGGATGGCGGTACTTATTTGCACTCGCTCTTCGGAATTAAAAGTACCGAGCGGTGCGCTCATTAATCTCGGCGTCCGTGAAGAAAGAGGTCCTTCGGAGGACGGATAGGCGTAGGGAATGGGAACGAGAGAAAGAGGGAATAGGAGTAGAAGAGAGAGAGAGGGAGAGAGAGGAGGCTCCGCTACCGGCGAACGCGTTCGCCGCAGGATGTAATCGCCGAACAAACTGAAGGTCCGCGAACAATTTCCATCAACAAGATTTACGCGCCCCGGACGCAATCAGCCTCTTCCTCCTTCTACGGGTCCTCATCGGCGTCCGGGCTTCCACAGTCGGGCTCTCCTCTCTCTCGTCTCTCATTACTCTCGCTCTTTCTCGCCGTTGCCTCATTTCCACGCCTCCCTCCTTCGCGTTTTATCCAATGTCGAAATGGAAGGAGAAGAAGACCGAAGGGGCACAGAGAAGGAGAAGGAAGAGAAGAAGAGAGAACGCCAAGAGGAGAGCCGTGCGATTCTTCTTCCATCTTCCCGGGCTTATGGTGCTCGCGAGGAGCTGACTCGGGCGCAGCTACCATTTCTCGGGCGGTGATTGGCTCCGCGGGGGGTGGCGCATGCGCACCGACTGCCTGCTCCCGCTGCCCACATTAACATTCCTAACTTCGCTTCTTGCTGCGCTCTTTGCGCGTGATAGATTGCACGAGGCGTTTTTGGATACCGTTCGGGTCTACCTCGTTTCTTCTTCTCCACTTTGCGCGGCCGTCTCGTTACAGGATTCGGACGGCGCTCTCGCGGATTGAGTTCTGCCTCAAGAACTTCCTTGCCCCTAATGTACCTACCAGTCTGCCTTAATCTCGCCACTATCGCGTCAACATTTTCCAACCCTTTTTTAAAAGTTTTTTGTGCCTTTACGAGATTCATGTCATGCAAGTTACATTATGGTGGTATGATGAGAGATAAGGAACATAATAACAAAAATACGATTTTAAATATTTTGTATAAGCAGATAAGTTCAAGTTTATTTTCGGAAATGTTAAAGAAACAATTTATATAATTACCTATTAATTTCGTAATTTATCTCACAAATTTTTTATCATCTCGTGAAGAAAAGAAATCTAAATTTTAACATTGTTACAAAATAGTTACACAAAGTTAGTATAGACTAAATTTTTGTCTTTATTGATATCATTAAAACGTATTCTTCAAACAGTATGGGAAAAGAGTTACTGTCTTTAAAATTTGTCTATATATATAATATTAGCTTACTATGGAAAAAAATAAAGTCACGTCTATGCTACCGGAAATCGATAGCGATTTTGCCAAAAAGAGATTCGCTCGCGAAACGATTTAATTGCGGCGTCCACGGCGCATCACTTTCCGCATCCCCGAAACTGAACTTTGGACGTGGCCGTTACACGTTCACCGCACGGGTACCTCTCAGCATAATCGCGAGACTACTCAAGAAGGTGGGCAACGGTTGATGGCAAGGGGCATATTGGCTCGGCGGGGGTGCGTGCCCGCGCGCGGACGTAACCGCGCGCGAATCCGTGAGGATGCATCCTGCGGATCCGGTGGTTCGGGTTATCCGCGCGTCGCACCCGCGCTCCTCCCTCGTCCTTATCCCGCCTCCGTTTCTCCTTTCTCCGTTCTTTCTGCCCCTTTCCTTTCTGTTCGTTTCCTCTCCCCGTGCCCCTGCCTCATCCCGTCCGCACACACGCGATCCTCGCGCGTGATTTAATGCCTCCCGAGCTGCGCTCCTTATTTATGCACCGAACATGTATACACGCTTAGCCTTAGCGACCGGGGAGCGACGGTTAAGGCCCCGGTACCTATATCCTATACCACGGCCGACAAGCACCGGGGCCCGGGACCTGGTCCCGCGTATACGGACCTCGCATATTATGGTGTCCGGGGCCCGACGACGATATTAAAAGAACGAGCGCGCCGGGGTCCCGGCGAAGAGGGCGGCGGCGATGGCGAGGCGCACACGCGAGGGACCCCAAATATAGACTTGTTCGAAATTAGTAACTTCTCTTTGTCCTGTCGCGGAGCGCGCGGTAATGCACGCCGTGCATGGCGCGCTCGGCAATCTGTGTTAATCCGATACGGTTCCGTAATTAATTCCGTCCACGTTCTAATAGCAGAATCGCGTTTGTTGATAGCGTAGTAAGAAAAGCAAGTGAAAGAGGACCGATATACTCATACATTACTCTAAATAGCTAGACTAATTAGCTAGATAAACAGCTAACTAGTTTAATGTAAATTTTTGTAAAATTTTTATGTGCTTACAATCTATTTGTGAACGTCTGCAAAAAGTTAAAGTTTTGATTGTTACATTTATATATTACGGATTAATATTTCACATGTAAAATTTTTTACTACAAATTATTAATTTATTAATGAACGATGATGTTGTTTGACACGAATAATTAGCCTATATAAATTGTTTCTGGATGCAAATAGGATGTAAATTAGTGACCATTTCTATTCGTATCTTTATCTCGATTTGTAGAAAATTCTACATGTTGTTGCAACAATGTCTTGCATCGTTTCTTACAATAGCAAAAGTTTATTGTAGTTAGAAAAGACGGAGTAAAAAGGGGACGAATAAAAATGATGGGACGGGACAATTTGTCAAAACAAGTAAAGAGCCATCTATCTCTGGCTATGACTGGAGAATGCAGGGAACGATCGCGAAGGCATTTTATATGTTTGTAATCGGTCGCGTATCGCCACGACCGAGCATTCCGGGAATGCGGCGGTCGCGAGGATGAAGGTACCGGCAATTAGTTCTTTGCATTCTGACTGGAGCGTTCCAAGCTTAGGCGCCGTTCGTGTGCCACCAAAAAGCGCGTAGTGCGATATTCTTACGATAACGGTGGTGACAAATCTCCGTCATCTGTTTACATTTGTTCTTGAACTTGACCGAGCCGAAGAGGCTATATTTTGCAGTCAAGTACGCGAAGCCTTTTTTATTTAATAATTACGACTTGAGAAAATATCAAATGTTATTTAAAATTTTTCATTCATCTGATAGACTTATATCGCTACAGTTTTTAAAACGCGGAAATTTTTCTGCACATGATTTGTGCAAACTTCTATTGTCATCGTTTACATAAAATATTCTCATTAATGTTTCTTCAGCTTCTACAAAAATCTTCATATGAATATTTCACTGAAATACAAATAATGAATACGTATTCGTTAGTTGAAGCGTTGATCGCTATGTGTTTGCGCGAGAAACAGGTGTAGGCGCGCACGGGGCAAATGTAAATGAATAAATCGACCCAGTAAAGCGAGAGTCGGTCGGGAATCACCTGCTCGAAAGTAACCGTATGCGAGTTACTTACCATGGTAATTGAACCATGTCTGATAAAACGGCCGTACAAGTGTCACGCAGGCAAAGAAATAGGTCGAATTTAAATGTATCTCGCGAACGCCGATTCATTGGAGTTTGCTCGGAGCTAAGGGCGAACTGTATCGTAAATTAACGATATTTGCATCGCGGTGGAATACTGTATTGATCCCATCGAACAAACTAATCAAAATGAAATTTAAAAAATTACATATGATTTAATAAACGGCGGGCGAGTCATTTTGTTTAGAATTTTAATTCATAAAAATTTCACAAATACCTATTTCCTTCATCAATTTCCTTGAATTATATCGTGATAATCTCTAGAGATTAGATTCTAAAGATTCTTAAAAATAGAGCGTATCATCAAATTTTACACACAATAATAATTGCAATCAAGTTGATTTAATTTAAAGAGTTTGATGGTAAAAATTCCTGAGGAAACTGTAACACTGCAAATAATCATTTTATACATATTTATCCTGATTAAATGCCTTGTTACGTTTTTCCCCAAATTTTTCTATATAATTAAATAATCATAAATGACTTTTCTCGAGAACAACTGTGATCGCAATTAGCTCTGTGCGACTGTAAACGCTTAAGGAAATTAACGTTATTATTGAACACTTGTTCGATTTGTGCGAATCGTCGGCGCGCGGCAAAGCGACTGTTGAATACCGCGCGCAGATTTTATTGCGTTATAATGGCGACGTTAGTTTAATCCAAGCTATCGCACATCCCGACCTCTCCGACCCCTCCTCCCTGCATCGTTAACGAAGCTGCAGAATCGCGCTGGTAGAATCGACGAGACCTCTCGACTTCGCGATAATACGGCTCGCGCCGCACCACGCCGCGCCGCGCCGCGCTCGGAAACGCTGACATTTCGCATAATTACCCGTTTCCCTTGACCAGCTACTTAAGCGAGCACGTCAGTTCCCTTAACCCCTGCGCTACCAGGAGTTAAGGATCGTGTAAACGTCCGGGGCGAGCGGGTACTTTTAATTGCCGGCGCGTATCACGTTGGGCACCGAGAGAGGGAAAGAGAGAGAGAGAAAGACGACGAAGAGATGAGTGAGGGGAGGGAGAAACTGACGGTGAGCGGACGTGGAGGTCGAGAACGCGAGGAGATCGAGAAGGAGACGAGCCACGGAGACGGGGAAGCAGCGAGAGCAACTATGGCGGGAGGAAAAGAATTTTAATTGCCAGGGCAACCCGAAGAGAGCGTCGGGGCGTACGGCTTATATAGCGGGCACCATAAGGTTGAGGTCGTGCCTGCCGTCCGATACAGAGCTGGGAACCAAACAGCTTGGTAGCCAATGGGATCATATATCAACTACTGCTCCGGTAGGCAGAAACAAAATGGCGTCCGCGATTAGATTGTTGTTTCATCCCCGCGGGCGCGATCGTCCCTACTTCATTTTTTTGCCTTCGTCCTCGCAGCTCGAAACGCACTCCTTGCTCCCGAAGCACTGACCAATCGGCGAACTACCGCAGAAAACCACCGCCATGCTTTTTTCCTGCCTCCTGTGGAAGTTCGCTAATCCACTAGTTTTTAGATTCTTTGATAGCCGAATTTGCCAAAATCAAGAAAGAACGTTTATTTTTTGAACTATGTAAGAATCGTTCTTCCGATATTAACATTAGCTTTATATATATAATTTTTCTCTGACTTTTTCTTAATTCTATGTCTAGAGAAAGAGAGATAAAAACATGTTATCAATTAAACTTGGATAGAAATTAATCAACGGTGAAGATATCGTCTTCTGAGACATAGAAGGATAATCGAACTATGATTAAAGTTAAACGACGTCGCAGAAATTGCCCCTCAGACTGATTGGTAATCTAGCCCTAATCACCGTCAAAGTCCATCAAGATTCGTCATCGATATAGCGCCTCTCTCTCGGCCGGAATCGGCCAGCGTGCTCTTGCAACGTGCAACGCACACAACGTCAAGATATCGATCGCGTTGTTCGAGTCGCTCTACAGTGAGATACTCCTACGCGCCCGGTAATTTCCGTGCGCTATATTTTCATACCCGAGTTAAGCAAGGCGCGTCGTGGAACTGACACGCGCCGCTGCAGCTCGGGAAGTGAGAGAGAGAGAGAGAGAGAGAAAGAGAGACCGAAAGAAAGAGGGAAAGAGAGTACCGATTGCCGGAAAGCCACTCGTACGCAATTAACTGCGGGGAAATGCTAATTTTGACCTATATAACATGTAAAAATGACCGGCAAGAAACATGTGCGATACGAGTCATTCCAAGGAGCGCGCGCTCTTAACCTGTTGGCCCCGCGAGTCAACCACCTGCCCGCGAGTTTTATTTTGTTATCGGGCTGACACCCTTTATGTCAGTTCGCTCGCGCCTGTACGAGGAGAGCCGCAAATCGCAATCCAGAAGGATGATTCGCAATTTCAACGATACGTAAAGGAAAAGAATTAAATCGGGGGACGATTTAATCACGGAAGGAAGTTGCATTTCAGACATTTAACGACCACTATCTTAATAACATGAACGCGATTTTTTGTCACCAACTGTTGAGACGTGTGCAAAATTGGAAAAATGCGAAAGATAAAATAATTTTTTCCCTTATGTTATTTACACGGATCTCTACTTTTATTCTTAAACGAATTAACATCTGTATGGTCTTCCGAATTGTCGCTTATTTTCACATATTCTATTTTTTAAATTTATTATTAATAATTGCAGTTATACATATAACAAGAAAGTGTCTCTATTATTGAATTATTGCAAGATGAACTAAGACGAATTTTATAAATGCCGACGCTTTATTTTATACTTGTTTCTTTTTATCTAGAATATCTTTTGCGCAAAGAAATTGAGTTACATACATGTATGTGGATGCATTTAATATAAAATACAAATATGGTATTTATATAACATTTCGAATATATCATTAGTTAGATTTAACTACAGTTGAATTCATTATTCGTTATTTTTTTAATGTTGCGAAGAAGATGGAGAATCAGTTAAATGTCAGGTAGCATTAATTAACGGTTACAAGAACGATCTATAATATTCCTATTGCCATCATTAAAATTGATCCTGCCTGCAATCTTGGAATATTAGTTTTAATATTTATGTTTCTTAATTACTTCTTAATCATTTTGTATGGAAAAAGCTATTCTAGAAAAAGATATTCTAATCGATCCATACCTATAAAACGTCCTTTTATATTGTTACATCACTTGCTTTATGCAATGCACTCTCAAGTGTTGCATCGTGAGTTTCGCTAGAGAGGGCAATCGTAACAGACGCACCTTGCGCAATGCAATGCAATGCAATGCAACGCAAGAAAGGGACACGATAGTATCCATCAAGGTGTCAGGTTAGCCTAGGTATGTATGTGTATGTATATGTATGGGTGGGTGGTTGGACTCAGCTGTTAGTACACCTGCCCGGAATGCGCGAGTGTGAGAGTCGCTACTCGCACAAGCACCTTTGTGGGCACTGTCTACGGCGATCTTTCATTTGCATACGCGGTTCGCGCCGTAGCACAATGTAATTGTTACCTCATAATACTTATCCTACCGTACGTACGTACGTTTCGCTGCACTTATTTTGACATCTTCTTCGCACGGCATGGCTGAAGCGTCCTATACCAAATTTTCGAGAATGACTGACACTGTCGAAGGTTTGATAAACAGTAGAGTTTTTAAAGAATCGATTATTATAAAAATAAAGTAAATATTGTCGATACTTAATAAAATGCTTGATCTTGATGTTATGATTCTCGGAAAAAATTTGACGAATTGATTTTTATCAGAAAAATGTTATTAATTTTTTTAATTTTAATATTAAACATCTGAAAAAATAATCTTTTAAACTGTTAAAATAAATCATAATCAAAACTAAACGATACGATCGCATGAGTTTTTTTTTAATAATTGAACAAGGCAAATCTAATAAGAACTGGAATTAAATTCTCAATGATGATTCACTGTATTTATCGCTCCTGCTGATCCGGCTTTAACCATTCATATTTTACATTTCAATTGCCACATACACGTGCTTGTTTGTATTCACGCTAAGCGACATCCTCTTAATGCCCTCGTTTAACGTATTCCGCATTCAATTATTGAGTTTAAGCTTGTCCGCGCCAACATTTTTGTTTAATCTTCGGAAACGCTGAAAGTCGTCCTTTTCAGAGTTACTTTACGATTATGACAGAGCATATAAGACGGGCATAGCCGTAAGACTGTAACAACGAGGATAAAAAACGGGTGAACATAAAGTAGGCAGTGGGAGACAAGGAACGATTTCCGAGTCCCAGCCTTCGCCTGCCGTCCCGCGGACTCGCGTACGTGGAAACCCAGGCGATTAAAAAAATATGACGAGCATTCATTTCCACGATCATAAAATCATTAGCATAAGAATTCCTCTACCTGCTTCGGGACGGACGGGTGGTGAGGAGGCGCCTCCGGACACTCGATTTTCGTCGTGTTTTTAGTCGCCGTTCCGGGCTGATTTATAAACATATAATGTGACGAGGGTGTGGTCCCGCTACTACATAATGATAGGCCATCGTTAATTACGTTTGGTTAAGTCATTTATGAGCGCCCCGGGCCGACAGCCCTCTCGCGAGAAGGCTGCGCGAAAAATCTCTGACCCGCCGGCCTGCGTTGCAATAAATTAGCGAAAGGTTAGAATGTTCGCCGCTTATCGAATTTTAGATAAAAGAGGGCCGTGCTTTTATTGTCCCCTAATAAGTATGATAATTCTTGCACATCATTAGCGCTGATTCCTAACACGATCTTTATAATATGTTATCAATCTTTTTTACAGATTAGAGATTTTGTCCTTTAATCCTTACGTCGCCAAGTACTGGATTCTACCCAGATGCTGAATAAAGGTATTTTTACATACATTAAATACATTTTATAAGAATTCTTTTTATCCTTTCCGATCTTATTGCATTCTAAAAAAAAATGTATTAAAAACTATATTTTCGAGTTAACAATAAGATGAAGATAAGAAAAGTTGTTCTACATTTACTATAATGAAAATAAATTCTAAAAATATAGATCGTATCCGTTTCTACTTTTAATTGGGTATATCCGCGTTAAAGGGACATCATTTATCGACTATTTCGCTATACCAAAAAGCGATTAACTACTAAATATTTCAGCGTGAGAGCATTGTTCTCTCTCCGTCCGTAGGAATTTCTTAGAGTCTCGTAGGTGCTTTTTTGTAACAGGAGAAATGATAAAATATCCTCGACCCGCGCCTTTCTTTCGAGTCGTGTGGAGAGATCAAATACCGTGGCTAGACTTCCACAGTCTAAATGGTGAGGCGAGTTGAAATATCGCGCCAGGCCTCCCTATATGTTAATCTTTGCATTAGCATAATACCGTGATTCTTCAAGGATCATTTGGAAATGCAAATAAATAATTTATAATAATAAGAGCGGACGTCCTGTTGTGGCAGCCACACATTGAAACGTCAGTATCGTTTTTATGTGTAGTTGTGTTGGACAGGTCGATCCAGACGTCTAAGTCACTTGCTTTCCACTATCAATAAAGGTCAGCGCGTTTTTTCATTTCTACGCGTAGAATATATCGCTGATGAGAGGATTCTTGTTTGAAATCCCCGAGCACGTTTTAATGTATAAATTAAACGATAACAAATGTACGAAAGTAAAATGTCATCTTGTATCTGTTTTTGTAACTTTAAAAATATATAAATTTTCAGCAATTTAATACACAACATAATATTATATATTTATCAAAGAAAGATTATAAAAATTAATTAGGGGAGAATAAGAATAGCTTAATTATATAAATTAGCAATGTATAGTGATATATTTTGCATAAGCCATAACCATCTCGAAAAAATTAGAGTTAAATATTATACTTTTAAATGTAAAAATAAGATATATTTAGAAAAAAATTTATATAACTCTTTGATATGAAAAATGTATATTTTCATATCATCGAATTGTGTATTATTATATTTATATATAATGTGTGGGTTTTAAAGTTTAACGAATAATTACAGTTTTTGTTAAAAATAATTAAATGATTAAACGGAAATATGTATAATTTGCGTATAATATAGATAAATTTCGAATAAAATTTTAAATAAAGTATTCGAGAAGAGCCGGAAGAGTTTCATTTTCCGTTGGCAGTGGGAATTTCTCCGGAATGTACCGTGATGTTAATACACGACTGCGAATATGCCGTAATTAATAAGCGGGACACCCAGACGCGACAAAGTAAGACTCGCGCTGTAGCCGGGAAGCGAAAAGACAAATAAACTCGAGAGTCGAGAAAGCAATCGGCCTCTAAGAGGCCAGGACCCCACCGACCTTCCGCGGGGCGTACGGATCGACTTTATGATTTTCTGTGCCACGCCATCGGGACCCGTATCTCGGACATATCACGCTACTTTACGATCTCTAACCAGCCTCGAATTTACGCGGACGTTTATAACCGGGCCACGTGAATTCGGTTTCCACCTCGACTCGCGCGTTGAGAGTCGAAAAAAAAAGAAAGAAAACACGGCTTTTACAGGATATAAATAATAAAGTACACGCGTGTGTATGCGCGCCCCTTACTTTTAACGCTGCGCAGGTGCGCCCGTGTGATGGTTGCTTGATGTGTTACGTGTTAATATACCGAAATGCGCCATTCGCTGAATCCAGTCAGGTCCCTCGGACCTGGCTAGCTCTTTGGGGTTTCGAAGAAGGTATTATTTCCTCCGACGAAACCGGACGACATTTTACAAAATTATTACGGTGATCGTGGCTGTGCAGTCATCGTGTTTGTCTCGTGCTGTCGAATAATCGCGAGCCAGGATTGTCCCGCTTCATTCTATTTGCCTCTTTTTTTCTACGTTTTATGGACAGAGAGAAAACCGAATTAAATACTTTACTAATAACTTGAAATTTTCGCCACAAGATGTCAAAATTTCAATATGATTTCTTAACATAAAAATTTTGGGGAAAAGATTACGTTTAAAAAAATATAAGTAACTCCAGCTTATATGCTGATATTATATATTTTACAATATATTGATTTTGCTACAATTTATATTAAATCAATTATATTAACGCTACGTTTCTAATGCATCTATATATCTTGATGGATCTTCGTATCTGTTTACTATCTGGTAAGAATTGTCCTACGAGAATTCAAGACAGAGCTAAGAGAAACGCGAGAGAAACGATAGAAGAAGCGTGCAAGCGACACAGAGAGGGTGGAGAAGGTAAAATCGAAGGACGAGGGAGTTATCTATCTACCTAGTGGTGGTAACGGTGGAAATAGTGGATGGATATAACGTGTAGAAGGAGGACAAGCGAAATCTCTCTCTTTCTCTCTCTCTCTCTCTCACGGAGGAGCCGGGCAAAATGGTAGGTGACTAAGGGCGAAGGGAGTACAGGAGGGGGAGACGCGGTGACAAATGAGAGCGACTACAAATTGCGCTCTCCGGCTCTCGTTCTCATTCGATTCTCGTTTCGTCCTTTCTCTCTCTATCTCTTTCTCACTCTTTCTTTCTCCTTCTGCTCTCCCGCTGCCTCTCATTCACCGGATCGGAGCGGACGGATAAACGTTCGCTTGGCCCTCCTTTTTCGCGCCTCTTCCACTTGCGCGCGGTCTCTCTCCATTTATCCTCGCGGCAATACTTTACGCTCACAGATAACGAAAAGTACTCTCAGCGGGTTTTGCGGAGCAACTTCAATTATCGGCACTGACGAGCGCGACATACGACGCGCCGTCATATATCTCGGCCTCGCAGAGTTTACGTCCAAAATATTTCGTTAAGTCTTCGCGCATTTTCGCTCGAGCATCTAGTCTCGCAAGTGAGAAAATTGTTACGTATAGTGCGTCTCTTTCTATTCGCGCGACAACTCATCTCGTTCAAAGATTCCATTCGCCCGTTAATCTCGTTCGTCGACGTTACGCGTATCCTGGAGATGTATTCTCGCGACCGCTAGTCAGAAGAAAGACAAAAAAAAAAACACGTACTCGCGACGCCCTGTTACGGCCGGAATGCAGCAGTCGGCCGCAACTTGTGTATTTACTCCGGTAAGGACTCCGACACCGACGATGGTCAGGGTCGGGATGTTATATCGTGGCAGGGGCCAAAGAGTAGAGAAGAATCGATGGTATCCTCAGTGAGCACTCGCGTCGTGCCTCGTTGCCGTTGTAATAACCCTCGTAGATCATACTGGCACACGTACACGCCCACGTAGCTGTCCCATGTGTACACTAGGCGTTGTATACGCCTTAACATTTACTAATCGAGCACTTTTCAACCTAAAGCATCACGTCTAAATGCGACACATGAAATCTGCATTCGATTCTTGAAGATAGAAAAGGCAACGAAAGTGAGTGATAACATATGATAAACTAGCATTATATAAATCGTCAATGTATACATGTCTCTTTTCTCGCCAGATTATTTGGCAAAGAAAGTAAACTATGATACTTGAAGAGTTATGGAAATTTTATACCAGCAATTATTTTAAATAAACATTTGGTGTCGATAAAATATATTACGCGTTTACCCCAAATTTAAATTTAATCTGTGATATATAAAAATAAAAAATATATTATTTTATAAATTTATTTGATATGGGAAATAGCTTATTATTAAACATAATTTATTTATTTTTTAATCTTATGTTTAAGATGCTTAAGATATGGCAAATGCTAGTTATTATTGTCGCTTGTTTACTTTTTTATCATGAATGATGCATAAATATGCATAGATGGAAGACATTTATTTAAAAATAATTTTATGAAATATATTCGGCAAATATAAATACATTTATGACGTCTAGTATACTTAATACACGCTGGTGCGGCTGAGCATTATTCATTGAACAGAGCCACACGAACGATCCGGCTTCGACACACTTCTATTATTTCACAGCAGAGCAGCCTTTAACCCTTTGACAGCGATCGTTGCGTCTATCTCGCGGATAGTGGTGGCATTAATATTTTCGCGTTTATTAAAGTATCGACACCATTTACTTTAATTACAATTTTTTGCAAGTGTTTTTATTGTGAATCACCTTGCGCGAACAATTATAAGCTAAATATAACATCAAATTGAGTGGGATATCGAAAAAGTAATGATAATAATTTAGGTACTTTCAATTAGATGTTAAACCTGGTTATTGATTCATTATTCTCATTAAATCTTATATTAAAAATTATTCTTATGATACTGTATCAAATATTTTTTCGAATAAAACTTAGGAAAAACTTGTTTTTCAGCTTACATACACATATGTATATGATGATAGAAGACTTATTAATAAACCTGATAGAGTAATAAATTATTATGCATCAGATAAAGCGAATCACACGATGAAAATTAAAATTAATAAAAAATGCTGGTAATTAATGTTCATTAGATGGCGATATAATTATCCTTATAATTTTTATATGTGATTTATTAGGTTTGTATATAACATATACAAATTGTTATGCTCTATCTGTTAAATATTATTAAAACAAAACTCAAATCGGAAAAAGCTTTAAATTATCAAAGAAATTTTTATTGATACATATGAGATACGATATATTCGATGAAAATACTTTTTTTGATCCATTCTGACGAATTTTACTTAATTGTTTTTTTTTTAATAAAACGGCAAATATTAAAACGATAAAAAAGTTAAAATTTTTTAATAATTTGCATAATTCCGTATATGATTTATTAATAGTGTTATATAGAATTTATATTCTATGACGCCATCGGAACCGGTAATTTGCCGACAAATATTTGAACACCGTACAGGTTCTTCTTTGATAAATAATTAACTAAAATTTATAATATATATTATATATATGTCAATTGATTGAAACTGTCATCAGAAATTTTAATTTATTCGATCAGCAAAACATGAAACATTTCGATTACGCGATTCGATCGTGATTCGGGTTTAAAATTCAACTCGTTGCTAAAGTTTCCACAAGCACGCATACTTGCGAAACGATCGTTAAGGCGAGTCGCGCGTCCGTACGAAGTTGCGCGTGATTTATCAATGGCTTTATGGAGGATTTACAATCTGGACAGGACCGGTAATGGAAGCCAATCGTCTGAGCCTTTTAATCCTCTTACATCGTTTTACCGCTTCTGCGGAAGTGCATCGATGATAATGTTCACGAGCTGCGATTTTTTAATCTAATCGATTTTATAGAACATTAATGATAAAGTTTTGATATCAGTGTATTTTTTTGAATATTTTTGAAAATCTCTAAAAGCAGTATATACTATTCATTATGTAATTACTCATCCTTTGTAGAAACAATTTAATATGACATTGCAATACAAAGTCACTTTACGAATCAAATCTTAAGATCGTTAGATATCATGTAGTACAAGAGCCTTATCTGTTTCAACAAGTTCGTTTTTTATCTTTTACTTGCGGGAGTTGTAGACTACCTGAAGATACATAAAGAACATAAAAAGGATCTAGCTTCTACAACGGCAGGAAGACAGGGGCTGTGAAAAATACTGACAGAAATGCGTCACGCATTTCGTGCTTTTAATTATTCCGCTATTAATTTAAAGAATTTAATGTAAGCGCTTTTAGAGTGTTCATGTACTTCAACACGCACGTGCGCAAGTCGTGCGGTTCGTCCAACGGCACGCGACGCGCATACGCACCTACGTGAACATGTGTATGAGTAGAGGAATGCATGTTCTTTATAAATCGGCACGTGTATATAAGATGCCGGCGTCGGCTCGCGCTCCGTATCTTTCGTGACCGTCGGACATTAATTATGTGCCGTGCCTTTTTAATACGAATCTCGCTTTTATGAAGGTAGGCAAAAAAAAGGTGGACGGGGGCAGCAAGACAAAAGCACGTAGCCCGAGAACGGGAATTATATTTTTCGTGTCCTGCACCTTCCTGCTTCGTCGCCTTCGCTTTCACTGTCTCTTATTCCGCTTGCTTGGGTCTTGCTTTGAAGATGCATTTTCGTCTACCGCGATTTCGGTTGTCGATCGCTTGTCGTGCGTTGTATATCACAAATTGGAATGAGAGAACGAACGTGTAATGCGCACCGCGAGAGAAAGATTAGCATATCCGAAAATCATCGATCATACAAATTCACGCGAGGACACCTGGCCGGACCTCCCTCGGTATCTTGTCTTATCTCTGGTGATCTTCCCGGAGCCCGTGTCATCTCAATCCTCGACCCGAAAAATTCCGGGGTCTCGTACGGGTTTAGCTAATAAAATCATCTGCATTGGGCCTGGAAATTATCTGACGAATTCATCTGCTTATCGAGCAATAAAACGCCACGGTCGTCCCGATGCCGATGCTATCTCCTCCACTTTTTCTCTTCTCTCTCTTTCCCGCGTAGGTGCCTAGACACATCGTGGCGCCATGCCAACCGAAACCCTTTCTGTATATATATGTCCCCTTTCTTATCCACTTTTTTTTTATCCGTTCAATACGCTCCACGAGATGCTCCTTAAGTTCGGGGCCAGTTTAATAAGAACCTTATATCCGCTATACAATATCTATAATTCACTGAAGGAACGATTTTTATAATCTTGTCTTGGAATCTTGGAAGACCCAACGCACACGTGAGTTCTCTGTCTGCCATTATTCGTACCGTACAAAATGGGGGAGGAGAGGGTGGACAGGATGAATTAAATTCAGAGTGAAAACTTTATTTATTCTGAAAAAAATTTATTAATTGTATAGTTTCCGTGTACGCAGGTATTTATTACGTTTTTAATGAGATCATTTTTACCGGGCATAATGAAATTAATTTCTCAGATATTGTAACTGATATAGTAAATTAATAATAAGTCCGAGATATCACTGCACACGTATGAGTATGAATGTATCAATATAACGTACAAATAATTTTGACAAATAATTTTGCCCAGATTATTGTATAGAAAAGAAATATATCAAATAATAAATTAATAAATGAAGCTCCTTAAAAAAATACAGTACAAAAATGCATACGTACACGTGTAGGATTATTCAATATCTAGAATAAATAAGACTGCATTCCAATATACTATTTTGTCAATATATTTTAGGTCTTCTGCAAAACAAATATAATATGATACAATAATGTTCGACACTGCTGATATTCTTTTCTCCGCTGACATAATAAGCATATACACAACGAAAATAATTATTACAATAATGTTACACTCGCTTATCTACGTTTTCAAATTTACAGGATATCACACATAATCAAAATTGTAAATATTTTACATTGAACTCCAACGCCGCCTTTGTGTCGTCACGTTGGACTTTATGTACACGGTTTCACCAAGTCTCGCAAAATATATTTCGCCAAAATAAAGCACGATTGATCGGTTTCTCTTTCCTTTCTCTCGCAATATTACGAATGTGGTTTGCGATTAGATTCGAGTATACGAAAAGCGCATATAAGAAATTGTTTAACAAACAAAAAATTCGCACTAATTACTTGGCGATTAATAAATTGAGGCACGAGCGTGGCTTGTATATCTGTGTTTGATCTGTTATCTCTTGTCTGTCTGTTATTTCTTGTCTATATATATATATATAGAATATTACACCGTCGATTACATTTATTCGAAAATTAAATTCTAGACAAAAAATAAAAAGGGACCTTGCCTTTCTATATATTCGAATTAAAACAGAAATGTTTTGTGAAGAACATTATGAGACCGTTGTAAAATACAGATATATCACAAATAATATTTTACGCTATATTAAAGAATTTTACTTACAAATTTCTTACAATTTCTTACAAATAGATACGAATTTTGTGTAAAGTGAAATGTGTAAAGTAATTTGGAATATAAATTATAAAGTAATTTAATTAAAATTAAACTAAACGAGGAATTTGTAATAATCATAATTATGTAATAAAATTTATAAAGAAATAATGAAAAATTTGTATAAATAATACGTGCGACGGATGCGATAGAAATAATCACAGCGAATAAATGAAAAAAAGCACAATTTTACATTGTTTAAGATTACTTTTGTTCACAGCGTGCAGGAAAGTTTTTTCGAGATGTTTTTTTTATCCAAGTATATAGCAATCTTAAAAGTACTTTATAATTAGATGACCAGAATTCAGTGAAAAAATATGTTTTAATCTTCAGTCTTTCAAAATAATATAGTAGTTTATTATAATTTACTAGCAACGAAAAAAAGACCAGATATTCAGATCTTATTCAGATCACAAAGTTAATTGTGAAGATAAATTATCGCGATAAACCGATCGTAAAATAAGTACGAGAGATATAATAGTATTGTACCTATATATGTATAATAATTTAATGATTGGATCTTTGCGCAAATGAAATTATTCCTGCCGCTTTCTATTTTTCTAATGTAATTTTTTTCATTCATTTCTCTCTTTTACTCTTGTCTTTGAGAGTCTCGGAAAATCATTATCAAACTATATATTCTTAGAACACTTTCGTTAACAAAAATAAAAAGAACAAGAATACATTTTAGCATAGTGTGTCTGTGTGTGCTTCTTTTTCTGATCAATGCTGCTAAAGTACTCCACTATTTGGGCGTGTAACACAAAATTATTATATTATATTGTAAATATTGCATCCTCCAAAGTCTAATGACTTTTTGAATATAGAGTGCGATCCGGTATTAACGTGGATCTTTGGTAACCTATTTTTCTCCTCGGTTTAGCACAGCACAAGCAATACACAAACGAAATTCCGAAATTTATATCAGAATAATTCTTTATATTCTTCAAATATCACGAGTTTTGTTAACGGCAAGAGACACGGTTGTGTCTCACATCAATATCTTACGCGTCAAAGTGGCAACAGATCGTGTATCTCTACGCAACTCGTCTAGAGTTGAATATAAATTAACATGAAATTATTTTATTTGAATAATTTTATATATATATTATTATACTAAACCGATCGTGTTTTCTAATAAACTTAACCGATAACTCCGGTTCTTATTATATCGCAGATAACTTCATGTTTATTCTATATGTATCTATGAACAGTGATATTACATTAAAGTCTGAATCAGCAAATTTAAATTTTTCAATTTATATTTGTGCAAGATGAATTGTAAAATTTTGTAAGAAATATCTTCGAAAGCAGTGATTATTGAAAAACATCGTAGAGATATCATAGATATTCTGTTTTGAAGAACATTTTACGATCATAATTTTTTAAAAATTGTCTCGCTGAAGATAATTCACAGTAAAGTCGAAACGTACAATTTACAATTTGTATTAAATTATTAATTAAATGTTACATAACGCTGATACTCACATAACTAATCGCGATTGATTTAAAGCTAATTTCTCTTTTGTTACGCATCAATTTGAATATCGAGAGTTTTTAATTAATTAATCTTTTATTTTAATTATATAATTCTTTCATATGAAATTCTCTTAATATTCTGAATATCTCTTAATATAAATGTGTTATGATCAAATAGTTTCGAGAAAATGTTTGATAATAAATTTTCTTGAAATTATTTTATAATCAAATAATTTAAAAAAAAAGTTTGTAATATTTTATAATAATTGCTATTATTTTTTAATATTTCTTAATGTTATACACTAATATTTCCTAACATTTTTTAAAGATTAAGCAACATATACGACAACATATATTAGTTGCATGTTTATAATATTATTTTTAAAACACTGTAATATTTTTATAGAATTGTTGTAACAACTACATGATTTTTTTATGCATATTTCATATTTAATATTCATATTTCAAAAAATTTTTTTTAAAATAAATTTATATTAATATCTATATTGTACAGAATATTAGAAAGAATTGATATGAAAAGATTATATAATTTTATTTAAAATAGTGAAATTGTTAAACAATATTTGGAACAGAGATACACTAATCATAAAATGTCCTTTTCGCGAAAAGAACAAGTTGATGTAAAACATGTTTTTTGGTCTAATAATTATTAATTTATAAATATTTCAGACGGACAAATTATATAATTTATTACTGAAAAATATTTGTTTAATCGTTTCAAATTAAAATGAGATTCATTCGAAGATACTTCGAAAACGTCAGATGCAACGATGCATACAGTGAATATGTGACTTTTGATTTCCATTCTAAATATCCATGAGCCTCTTTGTATGTGCCAACGCGAAGCCCAATTAGTTCATATATAATGAGTACGAAATTTCGTCGTAGGCATATCCTTGAATATCCTTGAATATTTTAAAGGATTATTTTCGATAAATCGACAGATGATTGTCATTTGTACCTCCCTTGACGAAATGTATCCTCAGGAATCTTGTTTCACATCATCGGATTGAGGTGAGTGAATAGGAACCGAGATTTTAGAAAGTTTTTTCTCACTTGGTCAGGATTTCGACCTTTCGATATTTCCTAATAAGCGGTTGCTTGATGGTGTATCAACTGATTGAAATGATGACCAAGATGATGATGCGGCGGCGGTGGACCAGGTAAGGGCCCAGGTTGAGGTCCGACTGTCGGTGTCTGACAAACGTACCACTCCGCCACCTCCGTCGTCCGGGTCGAAGGATCATGGGTTCGATTCGTAGGTGGAAGATTGGTTGTTGTCCTTGTCGGAGGTGGCTGGGGCGATTCCGTGTTACCAGTCACCGACAGGCTACCCCCGCTGCTGCTGCTTTCTTCTCCCTCGCTTTCGTATCCTCCTCCCACCTTACCCTCGGATATCGTCAATCCATGTACCTGGAAAGAGAACGTCGAAAAGGATATCGCATTAGACAGCGACCGTAATGACGGACTTTGTCATTACCATTGTAAAAAAGATGTATGTTTGTATGCTTTATGTTTATATGAAACTGCTTCAAAACGTGTAAACAAATTTGCGTATATTGTTGGGTGTATTTTTTCTTGATCCAAATCAATCGATGAATTTTCTTGTAATATGTGAATAATAATTTGCATATAGAATCTTTTTTTGTGTGTCATCACATTTGTTATGATGTTGTTAAAAAGTTATCATTTTCTCAGTAAATGACTTTCGTATATTTCGTATATAATAACAGAACATATTTTTGATTTATACGGTATGTTTCGGGGGATTTATAACGTTGGGAAGCTGGAAGTCGATCATCGGGATATCGAAACTGAGATCACAAGGATCAGTGGAAAGAGTAGCATCTTGATTTGACCCAAGAAGTCTAGAACGAAAGCAATGGGGATCAAGAATTCGTTTCCATCTCTCTGGTTCTTCCTTCATAATTCAGTGAGCAAATCTCAACGACTGCCTTCCGCGAATCACGTCTACCAAAACTGTGGAGTAGCGAAAGCATTCCCGGTGAAGCTGACCTAATACGCGCGTATCTCGGAAGTTGGGTTTTGCATGGTTCCCTACCTCTCCATCTACCTTTCTGAGATAATTTCTTATTAAGATTCCGCGATCGTTCGTGCGAAAAATTACTGTTGTTTTGGGAACAAAGCACTATTTTGTTTTATTATTTATGTATTCTTCAACATATCAGCAAACGGAACAGAAGCCTAACTCTTTATATACGTGAAATGTGACTAAGCTCATCGCGATTGATCACTGAGACTATGCATATTTTCGATGTCTTTAGATTGTCTTTATATTGTTTAATTTAGTCATCATAAATTTTTGCAGTTGTCAGATATAGAAGATGTTCCGTATTAATCATAATATTAAATTAATTATTTGTCAGAATAATTTGGTATGATCGTAAACTTTCATTATCATTATATATTTTTTCATGTTGATAATATCTCTTTTCATCTTAAAGTTGTTTTATAATGTGTGTCCAAAGTCGAATTATTGGATGTGTGGTTCTTACGAAATGCAAGCAACCTAAATGTGTAAATGATAGGATTGAATTCCTAGTAGTGCATTCTCATCTGCCTGCTAAACTATTTTTCATGATTAATTCAACCGGAAGACATACCTTCATGTGTTTGCGTAGGGAACTCGGGTGAGTGTAGGACTTGTCGCATCCCGCGATTCGACAATTGTAAGGCTTGTCCGAAGTATGGACATGGCTGTGCTTCTTTCGATCGCTACTGTTCGCAAACCTTCTCTCGCAGCCACTGAACTCGCATCTAAAAGGTTTCTCGCCTGAAAAAAAAAGAAATTGTAACAGGGGTTAATAATTAAACACGTATAGTATAACATTTTGCGAAAGAATTATTGTACATATAACATAAAGCATGGAAGAAGAAATTAATGAATTGTTTGATTTAAATTTAATTTCCAAAGTCTCACAAATGGCGCAAAGTAATATGAATAATAATAGGAGAAAAGTACGAGTGGATAATCAGCCGCTTATTAAGTTACGTTAGAAAGATGGAATTCACAATTATGCAAGTGTTAGTAATTAAAGGTCGATTACGCAAACGCATCACAGAGAGTCTCTCATCTTGATCTCTGTATATCTTGATGAGTGGCGGCGGAACTCTTCTCGATGGCTTCTCTTAGCTTAGGGTGTGAGAGGGGAAGAGAGAGATATCGAAAGATAAGGTCCCCTGCACACGAATGGCCGCCGTTGTCGGGGCGCAGCGAGATCGCGTGGCGTGACTCTTATTTATTTCCAACGGAAGTTGACTGGAATATATTTTACCGTGTCGGTCCACACCCCCGTATTCTACTCCCTTTTCCGGAGTTTCCTCCTGGCGCTGCGCTCTCGAGGAGACGCGCGAACAGGAAGCGCGAACTTGGCGGATTTTTTATGGCAAAAATGGCGGCTCTCACCCGCATTCTCAGCCTCGGACGAGTTGCGGGGATGAATCGCGGCTAGAATTGGGAATATGTGTTACCGAAACGCATAAAAAACCGAAATGAGTGCTGAGGGGAACAATTCCGCGAGAGAGGCCGAATCTGCGTATTTCTTTTATCTCTCTCTAAAAAAATTCTGATGTAAAAGACCGTATTAAAAATGCGCAAAGTATTTAAGAAATATTAAAATATAAATAATAATAAATTTAAAAAACAATAAATATAAAAGAACATTAAAATCTTTCGTTACTTTTTATTTCACTTTTCATTTAATGGTAAATCCTAAGAAGTAAATAAGGCTACAGTAATTGAATGAATATATTTTCACTTATTTTGCACTAAAGACGATTTATTTACAAAGCGAAAAACTGCACTTGATCGTTGCGTAAGCATTCTTATATTTCTATAGAAGCTTATTAAATTTTTGTGCGTAACGAAATTGGTATTCATCTTACGTATGAATAATATAATAAGATTGCGATGGTCGTAATCTTATCGTATTATTCATACGTATTCGTGAAAAAGACACATCGCCACGATACAGATTATATTTAAGTCGTTCGGACGTTACCAGCATCTGCGGCATCATACGCAAGCGGGCGGTTTAAATATTTATGAAGTTATGCAGATAACGGTCCCACGCACCGGCGTCACCTCTTATCTCACGACGCTTCGTTTTTTTTTATTCGCCACCGGAAAGATTTCAATTGTCGGACTTTACGACACTTTCGTTATCTCGATCGCAAAGGCGTATCCACCATCGAGATATTGCGTTTTACGGTACGCAAGATATATTTTTTTTCTTTCGCAACGATGTGAATATTTATGAATCAGCTTATACATATTCGTAAGAGAAGATAAGCTGGGGTGCGCAATATTTCATTAAATAATTTGAACGTTCGACTCTTGTATGATTCGCAATTGAGCAAGCATGCATGTAGATGTATTCACATCTTAATCTGTCTCCCTTCGTTCTGCGAAAGAGTTGACTCGATTTTAACTTTTTGTGGCTTGTCTCCACCCATCGATTCACACCTTCTCGAGAAACCCTCGTGTCGAGCGAAAGGGGTTCGCTCGCACGGCCAATATGCGCCGTCGTCTGGTTGCCCGGCAGCTCACATAAAAGGAGCTCGTCTGAGGATGGGGAGGGTGCTAGAGTGCCGTGGCACTCTTATCCAAAACAGAACGATTAATAACTTTTCAAATCTGTCCCCGGCAGGGTCGTGAGTCGGGGGGGTACCGCGCTTCAGTAGCGCGCGCGTTGGCAAATAAATAGCAGATAAATAAAAGCGCGCGTCTCTCCTACGTCGTGCATTCTGTCGTGCGCGCAGGGTTGCGTGTGCAGATGGCAACAATATGCCGTGAAATATTGCCGGTGGTCGATGTGTGCCACCGCCGCGATACGCACACAAATATGTATTCATACGTGTATATGCGTGCGCCGATGTTAGCACGAGACCGTGATCGCTAGCGGTTGAATATAGGGTGTCTTAAAAACGCAGCCTTCACAACAGATCTGTCGCTTATTTTAGCGGTCTTTTTATTAAAATGCCACAGGATCAATAATTTCCGCATCATTAACAATTAAGAATGGAAAAACTTTTCGTGAAGTAGACTTTTTCCAAAAATGTACTTGGATGCGTGCAATTAAATCAGGCAAGGCAAATTTGCATATTTCGCTATAAGATTTTAATTAAAGATTTAAATAATTTTTATCAAGATACGCAATTCAATTTCTTAAAATTCTTTCTAAGTAAGAACTGACTTCAGATTGATAAAGGATTAAGATTATGTTTCATAATTTCGAGACAGCCTATCTGTACGATACGCAAGTTTCCGTGCACACATTTCGTTCACTGTACCTATATACATATACTTAGAAGATAATCGTCTGCGTATGCGTGTCGTATGTCGCCCATATGTACATAGGTATTCGCATCCGCATATACAGTCACAATACACATTCGCTTGTTAAGGTACGCATACATACGCGCGAGAAACATCGTCACAGAAGGGTCTGATGTCGGTCGTCGCGTTCACATCTTTGGGCACACATACTTCTCTACGTGCGTATGTGTGTTTGAAATTCATGATGCACCAGGTTACACTGTAGCACAGCCAAAAGGGGAACACGAGGCAGTTCCCGAAGGGCAGTACAGGCACCGTGTTATGACTTTCAGAATCGAGAGGCACAATGGCCCAGATCCGCGCCGGATAAAATAGTTATTATAATCGTTTTGGCTATGGCTGGAATCGAAGAGCGATACACGCGCGAGCTTGCGCGTGTGCGTGCGTGAGATATGTACGCGCGCGCGTGTACGTGTATATATGATATGTATGTGTATACATATACATACATATGGGTTCGATGGCTAGATTTAGATCGTGAGCCCGTACTCTGTCTATTAGGGGGGGATTGAGCATCTAAACAGAAGATGCAGATCTCTTATTTACTGAATCATAAAAATACTGATTTTAATCTATACAATTTCTAAAAGTCAAATAATTGCCTTCACACATCTGCCGTATAATTTGAAGCGATTATGCAAAATAAATTCTTCGTCCGAACGACTGCGCAAATTTCAATTTTGAATAATTAAAGCTATTGTTACATATTCTTATAATCATTCATTCTTTTTAATAATTTTTCCATCCATCTTCTTTTCTATGTTTTTCTAGAAATTATTGTAGATATATAATGGAATAGAGATATTCGAGCGTTACTTGGGATAGCGAATGTTAATATGATAGGTTATACTTGTGTTTATGACAAACTGTTTTCTCTTTTAATATTTATATTTATGATCGGGTTACTACCGGCTTCTCTTTGAAGCAGAGAGCCAGCCGAACTGTATTCTAGTAAGCCGCCTTGTAGAATATATTAGATTATTGCAAAATATACGTGTCGATTCTTAAACCGTTCCTCTCTCAAGTAATCAGTTAGTCCACCACCCGATTAATTATTCCATATTTTCCACATTATTTCTATTCTTGTAAAACTATTATTCTTGAAAATTATTACTTTTAATGTTTAATAGTTTTTAAATGTTATTCTTAAATCTTTTAAATCCCATTTCGTAAGTCGTCGCACTTCCGCTAAAAATTTGAAGTGAGAATAATAAAATTTTCATTTTTCCTATTGGTTAAGATCGGAAGTATTTCACCAGCTCGAAAAGGTGCCTGGAAAACCGGTATCCCATCTTTTCTTCGCCACACCTTCGAGGAAGACTCATTGATTCCATTTTTCGAAAAAATCAGTCGGGTGATATATGGGCGTACGCCATTGTCCATGGGTCCAAACTTGCAACCTCACCATCTTCTTTCCATCTTTCTCTCGTCATCTCCCTTCTGTGTATGGATCTCGCACGGATAATGGATGATTTTTCGCGGCCATTGTATTCGTGGAGGACACCAGTCCTGGGCCCACCGGACATTGTTGCAAACCTTACCGAACGAGAAAACTATCCTCCCTACTTTTACAGTGACCTTTCAACCTTCCTCTTCTTCCACGCATTCCCTTTTCCATTTTTGAAGACTTCTCAAGTGGATAATTTTCTTGTTATACGTTTGGTATTAGGAAATCCTGGAGCCCCTTCTCTTGTCAAATGTATATCGATGTCATCGCGATCGACCAAGGAGATACAAAAGTCATAACGAAATCGCTGTGACTTGATCTTATCGCGGTTTAGGATCGTTAGATATTGGATCTACTCCTCGAACTCGAGGCACTTCATGTTGCACAAATAATCTGCGATCGATAGAATGCCGATTTTTTGCTTTCTCTGCGGTGCGCAGGCTGCCATTTATTCTCCATCGAGCAGTTCTGAGAGCACGAGACTCGGAGATTGGTGATATTTTTTCACGTTAGGAAGAAATTGAAAACGAGAAAGTGATAAACGTTGTGATTTAATGAGCGACGGATGGATATACGTACAATACGTTCGGGAGAAATTAAAATCTCGAAACGCACCACGGGAGGGTGATTTCATCGGGTGGCGTTCGTCGGAGAATGAAATCAGTCGCCATGCATGTTAATCATTGTCCACCAATGCTACGCTCTTTCGGATTGGATGAGATTCGAAAATATTGTCCTATTTGCACATCCGAGATTGCAAAACTGAGCGGTCGAGATCCAGTACCAATCTTCAATCGCCACTGTCGTTTTGGGTCACTCCGGGAGTTCGAATAGCGGCATGTTTGCGTAGCACCTGCTATGTTTGGTATTCGCAGATTTGTGCGCGATACTACGATCACGACGGGACGAGATCTCGAATCTGTATTAGCGAGAAAAAAAGCGTTTCCTCTTTCCGCACGAGCGCCTGGCTGCAAACGGAAGAAGAGGGAAACAGGGAGCGAGAAGAAAACGGACGAGACTTCCCTGCGAAAACGCAACTAGACTTTTTTTGTCAAGGATGATCACGCGTGCAGAAACGAGGAAGAGCAAAGAACGAGGGGAGGGGGATTCAGCCTGAGGGAGAAGATCGCAATACAGGAAAAAAAAGAACCGCAGATCCGTGGGTAAACGTAACTACCGGTTGATGCGCCGATCATTCCGCCATGTTGGCTTTGAAAAGGAGAGCGCCATCGGCAGATGTTTCTTTGCTGAAGTAATTCGAGTGTTTGCTCGTTCCCTCTCCTCTGCTCTGCCGTCTCCCTTTCTATCTCTTTCTCTCGTTCGCGCGCTTGCTATCTTTGTCATCTGTGGCCCCACAAGAGCCTCCATGATATATCCACCTCCCGATGTCTATTGGAAAGCACGTTAGGCCACTACCTCCAGATCGCGTTAGGATAAGATAATGGTTGACCCAAATAACGTTTTGAATCTAAGCAGGATCTCGTTCCCATCTAAGCCGTCTCGGAAATTAGCACAGCGTTCCAGATTTGTATCGGATTCTTGCAGATATAATAGCAATTTATCTAGTTTCTATCAGTAATCCTTTCGTGCAGTGACTAATAAAAACATTTATCTTTAGTTAGCAAAAAGAAATATTCGATAAATGTTAAATATCTTCAACAACCAGAAGCCCTCCGGTTCCTCCGTCACGACATTTGTCGGTTCTTACCGAGAATCGCCAGTCAACCGGACACTTCTCATCCGTGATCCGGTTCCCCATGTGTCCTTACCGTCGCTATCTTGACGTTCTGTCGTGACTCCTCGAAAATTCGGTAGCCCGAGAACGTCCCCGCACGTAGGTGCAGTTTAGAGTCGTATATCCTCGCCGGTTATCTGAGCCCGGGGATGCTACCGTCGCCGGACCCTCTCATGGACGCGCGTTGAGCCGTACGCACACGCGCACCTCTAGAATGCGGGGGACTGGTGTCGCGCCGGGGTTTACACGACGTTTATACGTGTTTATGTAAACGCGCCAGGTCCAGCGCGCGCACACGTGTTGCTGCCGCTGCTGCGGTTGCTGCTGTCGCTGACAACCAATCTCTCTCCCAGCTTCCCTCGCCGTCTCGCTCGTCGCACGACCTCCACGATCTGACCACCTTTCTTTTTCTCTCTTTCTTTCTATCTTGCATTCTCTCTCTCTCTCTCTCTCTCTCTCTCTCTCTCGCGCGCGCTTGTTGTAATCCGGGGTAGAGAGATCAAGCTCAGAGATTTTCAGAAACTGCTGGCATAAAAGATAGGGGCGCCATGGACTCGGTATGCCCGGTTGTCCGTCTAGAGTTACCAGGGTCGGTATCCGGCCAACCTATCACTTCCAAGGAAACCGGTACGAGGACACAATCGGTACAGTTCTCACAGAATTCTTTGCGGCATTTTTGTGGTCTGAGTTTCAGCACGATACGACCAATGGACGATTGGCCAGATTATGTCGGATAATCCGATCTTTTCGTCCGGCTAATTATCTGGCATTTATATTAAAAGTTTCTTCTTTTTCAAATGATTTTCAGATACGATAGCGTGGCCATTTATGTTCATTAAATCGAGTAATTATAATCGATAATTTCCCGTGCATCTTCTTTGCAAATAGAATTGCGAGATTTTTTATGCAGTCCGGTACGGCCCTGGACGGCGCGGAAAGATTCTTCGCATGCAAAGTACATCGTATTTATTCGCGGAAGGTGGCATTTTTTCGGGTTAACTCGTGTGTATATAGTTGTCACAGTGTGGAGTATCTTATGCACCCATCTCTAACTCGTAATTGTATATTTTTGCTCTGTAGGAACAACGTTTCTACGTTTTACGCGTCTCTGAAAATCATTCGACCGCTCATAAAACTTTTGCTCGTCTCAGTTTATATTGTAAAATTAAGTGTATAATTTCTCGAGGAGACAACGGAATAAAAATACGACTTTGTATTGATATGAGAAACAAATATGAAATATTTTCCATTATTCTCTATTTAATTTTGCTATGAGCGTTTAATTATCTCGAGACGACTTCTCGAAAAATTGATATCGACAGAAATTAGGATTTTTACGTTCATAACTGACATAACTTAGTTACCATACATTTAGCTACAATAATTACATTTTCTGCGCCTTTCGTTATTTCCACTTAACTGAAAATAGCAGATTGTCGAGATTCTGACTTGCGTGTTTCTTTAAACGCCGTTACAAACATCGTTCGAGGACCCTTGAGAGGGATCAAAGATCCTCATTGAGGCGAAAAGTACACGCGCGCCCTTATCCCTTACTTCGAGGGCTACTGAAAGTCTCGTCAACTTTTGCGCAGGGCACTCTTCGGAGAAGCGTGCAAACAGACGCCGGTCCCACGTGCTTCAGCATGGCTCACGATTTTAAAGGAAAAACGAAAATAGGCCTCAGTGGGCTTATGAACGGGGCAGAACTCAGCGGCGCGTTGTTATAGCTTTGTGCATCGGTGCTAAACGGCACCGCAAAAGGCAGGAAGGAAAGGAAGGAATATATGTATGGATGCACGCAGACGCGACAGAGGGCTTGTTAGAGATCCATTGTCCGATCTGGGTTTTTCCACGTCGAATCCACAGATGAATCCCAAAGGCGCTTTCCGCGGCAGCCTCGAATTTGCCGAGAGATCAGTGTTTGTAATATTTTCACAGCGGATGAAAATGTGGGAATCATTGAGGGAAAGGGAAAGGACCGACAGAGAAAGAATGTGTGCGGTCAAAACGAGATATCGAGGATTAACATTTTTTCGGTTTTGAAAATCGAGATGAATTCTGTTTTGAGTAGGATTATATATACATATACACACACACTTCTATTTTTACTCTGCCTATTTTTCTTGTTCGATAGTATTTCAGACTATTTGTAACCTTTGTGAGGAATTCTTCGCAATATCCCGTGCCACTTTGTATTATATGTCTGCCGCTTTTTCGTCTTTCTCTCTCTCTCTCTCTTTTGGATATGTCTAGCGATTCTTAAGAGTCGATTCGGCATCGAAACTGACGATGAAAGTGTTTTAGTTATTATTTTTTTGTAACTTTCACCTATCCATATATCGAGCAAAAAACTACGGACAAGCTTCAGTTTTATGTGAAGAAAGTTGGTTTTTAGAAAAGTTTCAATTTGCTTTCGTCCGCATTCTCGTATCTCACCCTTCCTTCTTTTTTTTCGTGGATAGTCCTGCCAAGTATCCTCGTAGGCGTCGAGAAGGAAGTTCATGATTTACGTACGGACAGGATTAAGTGGGGAAACCTCGCGCGACGGATACTTGAGAGAATATAAGGATAAGGGGATGGCAGAGGAAAGGAGAATACTAGAGAAAGAGCAACTAAGAAGATACATTAACCTTGCTGCGATAACGGCGAGTAATCTTAGAGGAATTTCATTAAACATTGTGCAAAAAAAAAGATTTCTTCGATGCGAAAAATTCTTTTCGTTTAAAAAATTATTTATTAAATACATATAAATTAATAATATTGAATAAGAAAACTAATTGAGAATTGATGAAAAGATGAAGACTTGACAAAAAGAAAAGAGAACAGTTCTTACATTTTCAGAATGCTTTTCTGTTATCTATATTAGAATAGTTTTTTTCTTTTCAATTGTTGAATATAATATTCGTTTAGTACTTTGATATGAAGCTACGTTGCAAATTGAATAAATCGCATGTATCAATCAATGTATCAGCAAAGATTAACGCAGCGCTAATCTTTTTATCAGCATAATAAGTTTGTGTTAAAGAATACCATTATAGGCTTGCAAAATCACTGGGGAAATCACGCGTACGCGATCGTGATTTATTGTGCGGTAACCGGAGCGGCTTAAACAATGTTACGCGAGTACGAGGAATGCCGAGTTAAATGCACTTTAGTCACGGTTAATTTGGTTAGCCGACGTTTAGTCATTAATAGACGCTGGCGCGGGATCGATAGGTATTTATTGACGGCCGATGATTCGACGGTTTTTCGCGTCGATATACTATGTATCATCGATGGATCTTTCATCTTCAGCTCCCCTTTCGCGGGAGGGAACGTCCCGAGAGTAAGAGAGAGAGGAAGATCTCTTTCGGGCACGACGGGGCACTCTCTTCGGGGCCTACTCTCGTGTGTGGGCCAGTTTTAGGCTTATTAATGAATACGGCATCGAGCCTCCTCTCACTCTCTCTTTCTCTCTCATCTAGCGATTAGACGTGAGGCGTGGCGGAAAGATCGCTAAATCAGATCAGGACGAAGTGAGTCGCAGGTATATTACGCTCGGACGGACGCACGACGTTGCAGCTCTTCTCAACATATCTAATTTTTAAAGCTTAAGTGTTTTACGCGTTCTATTTTGTGAAGCGTGCACACGGTGATCGAATCAACGCATGGTTCATATAAAGTTTTCGAAACAATTTAAATTGTTTTCAAACATTCCTGATGTAACATGGCTTATGAAATATTATACGTATTATGAAACTATTTAGAATAGATCAGAATTATTCCATTTTTTTTCTAGAAAACACAATAGAAATCTAGAAAATAACGAAACAAATCCGATCGAAATCTACTCTGAAAAGTTCCATAATACATGCCGAGTAATGTCTTCACAGAAATCATCCCGAGATCATCACATTTGATAATTCGCAAATTGCTCTTTTTCATTTAAATTATGTTATCGTGACTTATATGTACATGAGTAACGGTTTTGTCATTACACCGAGGCGACGTTATGTCGCGCTCGGCGGAAAAATGAATTTCCGGAAGCGGGCGCCGAAACTGTCTCGACGTTAATATGACTGCGGTGCGCCGCGCGAATTTATTTGCGAATCGTGATGGCCGCGCGGGGGTGAGAAACAAGGACGGGAAGAGGGGGAGGAAGGACCATGGGAGGGTGGACGGTGGGGACACCGGGTGGCTGAAGGTGGAACGGCCGGGGTGGAGAGGAGAAGAACCGGGAGAGAACATAATGTTTCCCACAGCGCGCGGAGTTGTATATTTTATGATATGGCGAGCAATTTGACATCTCGCGCGAGGCATAATTCACGCCCGTGCGGCTCGTGCGTGCGTGTGTGTGTGTGTGTGTGTATATGCGGTGAATCCTTCCTCGTCTTCCCTACACGCCGTATCGCGCGTCGCGTCGGGATTGGGACGTGCACGCGTGTATACACGGACGCGCGCACGCATGCACGCATGAGGAATCGCCCCGCGCACGCGTGTGTGCACGGGACAGGTAGGCATTGCGTCCGAGCACATCGAAACCATTAGAGGTGGAGGCTCTTCGTAAATATAACGCGAGCCGGCGAAACTTACCTCTCTCTGCATACACGGACATACGTAGACGGGATATATACATGTGCACCAAGAGCGAGAGGAGAGACGCGAAAGAAATGAAAAGTAGAGAATGGAGGAAAAAAAAGAGACAAGATGAAACAACGCGTGCGAGAAAAAGAGGAGAACGGCGAAAGGACGAGAGGAGAGAACAACTTTTACGGCGTCCCATCTAATATACACAACACACACTTGACCCTTCCTCTTTTACTTTATACTTGGTTATTGCATTATCAATGCGAACCAAGTTCATGGTTTTTCAGCCGCAACTTTATGCACTCGTTTAAAGCACGCAATTAGATCTTTATGCGCACACGTTAAATACTTCACAATTTTCATATCTCTTTCTCGTACATATGTTCTGTATGTTTTCCATCTCGCGTACATATTTCTTTGGAGCGCGTCCCTCTCACGCAAAATTTCACATTTTATATAATTCTTATTCACACAATCCAGTCCACACGCGTACGCTGACGCAGGCCTCTTTTTTTTATCGCTGATACGCCGTTAGCGTGCATGCACGTCGTTTCACGGTGCGATTTTATTTATTGGGACTTTTCACACTTGCGTCTCGCAAAGATAATTTTGCTAGATTTGCGTAAAAACTTCGGTAACACTTTTTTTGCGATAGCGATGATCGATACGCTGCGTTAAATCTTCAAGCGAATGCATATGGGAGACTATATTATGTTTTTCTACATGCAATATTCATACATTCTATTATTGGTTGTCGTAAAATCATAAAATATATATTTAGAATTATTATTTATTCGCACAATTAGTATTTAAATGCGTAAAGATTTTTCTCCTTTTTATAATTGACATTTTAATTATTTTACTTGTTGACATTTTAAAATTAATTTTATACACACAAGAGTAATTCTATATACACGTTATTAGAATATATTATTAAAAAGTTATAGGTGCCACGTGGTCGCAATAACTATAACATTCTTACACATGAAGCATCTATTAAATGGCAATTAAATTCGCTGTAGAAAGTCCAACAACTCTAGAACGTGCAATGTGTACACTGTCATGATTCTCGAATAAAATATTGCTTGTTATATGCCCATTTATTATTCTATTGTTGAAATTATTCGTATGTAGCAGGTTGCTATTATGTCCTATGTAATTGCTCAACAATTAATGATGATAAAGCAATGTCGTGTTCAATCAAATCGCTTGTGACACATAGTAATAGTGCGATTGTGGGACGTAAATTTGTAATATTTCGCCGCACTTAATATGTGACATTTTAGCATCGTTGCATTTTACACGAGTTATTACTCGTGTAATGTTGCTACAAACTTTCGCGCAATATTAATTTCATCCTTTTTTTCCATGAAAAAGAGAAATCTGTATGTTTTATAGACAGGAAACTTTTGGTGAACAATTTGGTGTGAAAAGGTCTTAGCTCTTGACTCTTCTTCAAGAGAAATGTTGGCTTGTGACACTTTTAGACGTTCGAATCTCAATTCGTCAGAGCTCCTTATGAGAAAATTATAACGTGCCACACGGGACCCTGATAATTTCCTTGGTCGGAGGTACACGGCGTCGGGTTACAAAATTAAATTACAATAAGGAATGGGGCTGGTGTGTCCCGACGTCAAAACGGTCTGAGACATGTATCCGTATGATTTTTGACGTGGCCCTTTAGGTCAATCCTCGACATGAGTCCGTGGGACAGGAGGTTTGCCCGATCTTGCCGGCAGATTAGAAAAGAAATTCGAAGTGTTCATATACCCATCGGCCGTATAGAAAGAGTTACACCTATTTATAACAGTAAATAAGGTGCAATGATCGTTTCAGCCGTCAAGAAGTAATTTTTAAGCATTGCGCCGTGGATGTTTGAATAAAATTTATATCGTACATACTGTGCCATTATATAGTAATATATCTTTCAATATTTACTGCGAATCTAACAGAGGTGAGGTTCTCGTACTTTTCGGTAAAAATTTTAGAACGAGCGACAAACGTGAAAGAGACAGGATATCCGCCGATAAATCGCACACACATGCATTGCCAGCATTAGCAGATATGTGTTGGCTGAATCTTGGCTTCCATCCATTTCTTGAGAAGAGAAAAATTGTCAGTGAATCGAGTCCGATCGACTACGTATATAATCAACTCGGGGAATAGATTCGTGACACTGATAAAAATAATAATGCTAATCTTGAAAGAATTAAATACCATAAAGATTTTGTCTGCTATCTAACGATCTAGCGGGGCGAAAAATCGAAGCGATTCTCCATCGCGCGTGCGTGAATTACGAGCTCGTTTACTCGCGACGGCCGTTAACGAAACGAAACGGTGACAAATTCGGGCAACAATAGGAAGTCGATCTCGCCGCGCGAAGTTCGAGTCTCACGGTCAGGAACCGGAGGCACAAGGTGGACACGCGGTCACGGTGGGTATACGCGAACGCGTCTCTACATCTGCCTGCACTAACGACCTATGTAAATGTTCTATCTGTTATCCTTGTCTCTTATCATCTCCTACTCCTCCCGCATCTCCTCGACGACGATGACGACGACGACGATTCCACCGTGGACGAAATGGCAGAGAGATACAAAGTGGGAGTGAACGCAAGAGAGGGAGAGAACGTTGCGAGGAAAAGACGAAGATACCCGCGAGAGAAAAGAGGATGCCCGAGAAGGAGAAGAAGAAGAAGGTCCAGCATTCCAGAGCCCGGTCTCGACCCGCGACCCTCGCCCCCTAAATCATCCACCGCAGCTAGGCCGCAATTCCGTTTTGTTTTCTCCGCTCCTCTGCTCATTCCTTCTTTTTTCCTCCCTCCGCGTTTCTCTCTTTTTTTATTTATCTCCCCCTCCCTTTTTCGACCTTTTCTACCGGACCACGGAGACAACCGACCGACCCTCCACCTCTTCCTCCTTCGTCTTCTCCTACGTCCGCCAATGTTCCTCCGGCGCGTTCTGACGGGAGAGAACTGTGGGAAAAACGTCGTAGACCTGCGCGACCGTTATGAGGGTGACGGCCCATGATAATGAGCCCTTCGTGAAGATTCGACTTGATTTCTGACTTGGTCGACGTATCATTCGAGAAAGAAATGCCGCGTAGTCATCAGCTTTTGCGAAATTTTGGTATGCGGTAGCAGAATGGATTAACTCGATATAGAAAGAATTAGGCCTAAGTTAAGTAGTATTGTAACATGTTCGATGCCAGTGACAACAATAATAGCCTTCTAAATTTCTCATTTTATTGTCCGATTTTTATTTTTTTTCTTATAAGTTGAAATATTATTAAATATTAAAAAAGAAATATTTGTTTAAAGAATGAAACAATTTCTCGAAGTTTCGCAACTAAAATCTTTTTTTTGATAATAATTGAAGATATTTATTATATTTGTTGTATTTAGACTGATAAGTTTTTGTTAGATATCTCTTTAACGTTTTGACGGTTATTAATACAAATGTATTAATTTAATTTAATTTAACTTTACATTAACTTTATTTATATTATAAAAATTAATTAGCGAAATAAAATCCTAAATTGAAGAAGATTATCATTGCAATTAGAAAACGTGAAAACGACGATTCAGACAAGATCAACGGTAGTAGTACAATAAGAAAGATAGAACTGCTCAAAATGGAGAAAGCGTGAGTAGCAAATTAGTTAACGAGAACCGGCTAATTAGTGGCGAGTGAAAATATGCCCATTTGTATACATACTCATTATAAAATCCATTTCGTGGACGCACGAAGATAAACTATGCACAACTGCAGCTTCGATTTGAAACTGCCAATATTTGGCGCCGATTAAACAAAATATTAGAATAATTTCGATTCTTTTATACGCATAATTACAGATAATAAATTATATAATGCTTTATTTTGGATTCACAGTGTCGTGTACTATACACAGTACTAATTGTATTAAGGTTTGCCTTAATCAAGGTTGAAATCATTTCAAGTAATGCAACTTACGAAGAAAAAATCGCGGAAATGCGAAACGCTCGTCATAATGAACTTTATCATATGCAGTCGCCAACTCCAGATGATCTTGAGATCGTTGACGAACAAGGAGCATTCACGATCACATGAGACACCGTCGATTTTACACGCTCGCCGCTCGTTGACACGCAACAAGCTGAACGTACGCGCGCGCGCGCACGCCCTGACACCGACACTGGCATTTAAACCGTACGAAAGTATAATGTTACGGACACTCGATATTTTCTCGATGATCGTCATTGTACGACGGCATCTTTAACGTACGCGGCGTAGAGGAGGAGCACCTAGTATTATATCGACGGGGGCTACCGTACCAATGACGGCAGCCAGCGGCAAAACTCGAAGTGATTTACCCCGTCTTCGGTTACCCACTCGCATTGATGCGCAACAAGAAGCGCATCGTGAGATGCCCGCTCCCGTATAAAGAGCTTTCTACTGGTGCACTTCGCCGTTAAGGATCGTAGGCCCGTCGTTGCGGGCAGACTTTAATGACCGCTCCACGCGGTTTGACCCTCCGGCACTTATTGCTACATAAAGTTGAGAATTGAATCCGCGAGATTCCTAAGATAATTAAATATGCAGAATATCCTAAATATATTTATTTTTCACTTCCTACATTAAAGATTCTTTGACAACATAAAACTATTTTGTTTATAACTTAAGTTTAAACGCCATTTTTCTTTATAATTTTTTTACGCGTACCTGTAAATATTTCTTGTAATGAATTTTTTAATCATAGTCTGTTTTCATTTGAAGATGAATAAAACTGACTTTTATATCTTAAAAAATCCTAAATTAGTAATTTCTCGGAGTGACGCATGTTAACGCGAATGATTAGCGGAAAGATCATGAGTTCAAATCCTGGTTCCCATCTCACGTACAATTTTCAGTGGAAAATCACAGAGGATCCTTGTAGCTCTAGATGACATTAGAAATCATTAGAAGGAACATTTTAATTTATTGAAACTTTTTAAATCATTTTTCACTTTCATAATTATTTAATGTATAAAATAAAAAAGAGAGACGTTTTTGGCCAATATTTAATTAATTTCTTTAATTTACAACTTCGAAAGTGAGAGACATTAATAGCAGTGTAAGATAAACGAGTAGGACTGAAATAAAAAAATCCTATTTGTTCATCTTTCACACTATTATTAATTTCTCTCATCTTCAAAGTTGTAAATTAAAGAAATTAACTAAATATTGGCCAAAAACATCTTCTTTATTTTATATGTTAAATAATTATGAAAGTGAAAAATGATTTAAAAAGTTTTGATTAATTAAAATGTTCCTTCTATAAATATAAAGATTAAGTCTGGCAAAGTAGATTTTCTATTGCCTTCAGAATCCACTTCGATATTGAGGATTGACGATAAGCGCATATGCTTGGACCTACAAAACGCAAGCTAAAGTTAAAAGCGATTTACTAAAAAAACATCTTCGTACAATCAAATCAAGTTTGTTGAAATAAGTTCGAGTATTGGATGTCTCAATCTTCCGAAACCTTAATAAATCAGTGACCACGGCTGTGTAATCGCTCAAAGAATACCACGTGCCCTCGAGAGCGAAGTATTTAAATCATCCGGCAAATATACATACACGCGTTCTGCAGCATTCAGCGCTTTGCGTTAACCGATAAATTCGATTCCGATTAAACGGCTCCGTGCGGCCGAAAAAATATCACGTGCGAGAGCGGAGGCGCCCGTACGGCCGCTAATAAACGCCGGGGCGCAGCGGACTTTTTCAAGAATGGCAACATTAGCCCGCGGACGTCTGGCTACAAACAGAATAATATACAGTCGCTTAGCGGCGCGCTTAATGCCCCCGTACTATTTTATAACAGCGCCGGTTCGCCCGGTCCGCGAGCCGTACCTTCCAATCTATATCCAGTCGAAGAACGGAAAGGGGGGCCGCGGCGGACGGGGGTGGCAGTAAGAACAGAACGAAAAGGAGCGTTTATTCCGAACAGAAGAGCGGAGCGGAGTTATTTTCTTGTCGAACAGCTCATCCCCCTGGTGGAAGATAACCAGAAATGTTTGATTTCTTTTAGCGCCCCGCGCACGCGGGATATCTCATCCTGCTTTTGCACCTACGCATTTACGTCAGCTGGCGCGCGAAACTGCGCGCTCCCGGTGAGGGAGCATCCCGAGGAATTTCTGAATGCACAACCGTAAATTATAACGATAGGGCAGGTACGTTCGCGCCGATCGAATTCATCGAGGGCACTACGAGGGTGATTGCCGTTTCTATAATTATTCGTAATGTACGATCGCCGATTTGCATACGCATAAATGGTCATATCGTCGGATACTCGGCTTTAAACGCCTTTCTCGCGACATTCCACGCAGCGTTTCTGCATTACTAAGCTACATACAAAATATGTAGATGTAATGAAGTTTGTACGTTTTCTTGCGAGCGTTGTAATCCGAATTCAAGAAGATTGTCGTCAATCAATCATTTTCTGTCGCGAAATGTATGTCGTTTACCTAATTGTGAGGAAATTACTTAACTATCTATTATTTGCTGAGTAATCGCGTGATTGATTTACAACTATTCCGGCGTTTAGCACGACTGTTCAGCAAATCGCTTTTAACTTTAGCTTGCGTTTTGTAAATTCAAGCACATGCGCTTATTTCATTAATCTTTAATATCGAAATGGAATCTGAAGGCAATGGAAAATCTAATTTGCTAGATTGTATTTATTTATATTTATAGAAGGAACATTTTAATTAATCAAAACTTTATAAATAATTTTTTCCTTCCCTAATTATTAAAAAAAACATGTTTTTAGCCATCGGTTGATGTGTTGATGAGTGTTAATAGTGCCGGGAGGCGTCTGCGGTGAAGGCAGACGCTTTTAATTACTGTGAATATGTGTCGCGAGCATTTCATTGCGAACGAGGTGCTGCGACATTCTGAGTTTGGTAGCCACGACATTAACGTTAGTTGGCAATTACGGTCCTCAAAGGGTTTCCGTCAAACTGCAACGCTAATGAGAAACCTGTTTGTCACCTTGTGAATTCTTCAGAGAAGCATTGTACGCGTATACGCGAGCATACTAATTGCAATTCAAATGTAAATAAATTGGTATCAGTGACAGTTAATCAGAAATATTTACTCGACGACGGCCAATGTGATGATGAGGCATTCTTTCTGTTTACGAAAATCAAGAATTAAATCTCAGAATAGCGTAAGCTGTTAAACATCTCGGATAAAAAAATAATTATATTTTAATGTTGCAAAATATACGCAACATTAAATTGTTCAGACCAAATACAGACGAGACGTTAATGATGGAAACAATTTTGTGCATGCATCAGCAAGCGTTTTTTGTAGTTACGGGAAGGAATAAGAAAGCGTAGCGCCTCATTATTTTTTCAGCTGAGTGATCAAGAGACCAGCCATTACTAGCGTCTATCGCCAAAGAGTAGGCACGCGTGCGTTTCGAGAGGTAATTAACTAGCCCTGTTTTCGGGGAAGCCACTCGCGTGCCGTTTGATTCCTACTAGTGTTACATTTACTAGCTATATATATCTACGTCCTGATACTATACTTATATACTTGAGCATTGACGATATCAATTTCCGTTAACAAACAGGTTTCATTGCACGTTTAATGGTGACGTTTGGTTTTCATACTTCAAGCCGTTCAGTTGTTCTGATCTTTATTGACTGTCGAGGCTATTAATCGTTGCTACTATCAACACTCGTTTCCAGCAAATCAGAGACAGATTTGCAAACTTGTTGCCTCTCAAAGTTTAATACTTTTATTATTAAAATAAATTTATTTATGTTTGCATTTTTAATAATGGATTATCTATACATTCTTAGAAAGGAAGTAGTTTAGTAGTATAAGCTGGGGCAGCTAGGTATAAAATCCCTAATGTTACTTAGACCTACCTAGACTTAAATTCTTTTGTGACTTTCCACTGAAAATAGGATGTAGGTATGCGGGATGAGCAACACTGAAATTTGAACTCATCCTTCCGTTATTAATCAACGTTACTCGCATTAGCACAACGCATCCCAAGAAAGCAATTTAATAGATAAACAAATTGGAGGAACTGATATTTTAAATAATTTTTTCTGAATATGAAATATTAATGTTGAATGAAAATTTAATTAATCTATAAAAAATTGTTTAATAAAACAATGGGAGTTTTAAAATGAGACAACGCGCAATGATTTAACGCACACAATTATATTACATTTTATTTACTTGGAAACGTTTTATATTTTATTACAGTTTTTAATGATAATAATAACCAAATAGCTGAAGATTATTTATTATAATTATTTTAAGAATTTACATGCAATATTTTTAACTCATCGTAACTTTATTATTTTGAAATACATGCATGTGATATTCAAACTTTATTAGTAGTATGTGCAAACCGCTGGCATGTTAATCGTTATTTGATTACTTTTGGTTTTTTGTTTTAGTTCTCTGCGCGCGTAGAAATGAGTTATACAATTTTTATAGACCGTTGCGAACTAAATTGACGGGTTAAGGGCGCGCTTTCGGCACCCTTGCTGGACCATGAGGCCGAGATCGTTAGAGCTTTCGTAGGTGAGAGAATGCCGGGGGCTACGACTAAAAGACGGCCTGACGACCGGGCACCCGCCACTTTTGCAACAAATCTTTCTGTCTAAATCAGTTTCGCGAGTGAGATAAGTGTTTCGGCATCGGACCCTCCTAACTTGAAGAGGGAGGAAACATACATAAATCAGGCCTACTGATTCAATACATTGAGTTATCTTTGCAATAAAATTTAGAATATGGCCACAGGGATGTCTAGATTAAAAAAAATTCATTATGTAATATGATATGTAAGATACAAAGTATATAGCTTATTATTAATGAATCTTATCTCAGAGGAATTGACTTCAGAGAGACAATTAAAAGGCTAATATATAAATATGCAATTTATATTTTATGAAAAATTGAATTCAAATAGTAGATTCTTCGACTTATAAGATCAGCTCATAGTCTTTAATGCTTACAAATAATGTCTTATGTATATTTATTCTCATGGCCTTGCTTTGGAATTCGCTTAGCTTATTTATTTCCTGGACTTCGTTAGATTTATTTAGAAACAATGTTCTATGGAATACTCGTCGCGAATGTAAGAAAACAGGTAGTCATCCATAGTAAATGCTACAAACATCAGAATTGATAAAGATTTCTTAACAGAATTCTACGAATCGTATACACAAGTCATATTAATTAAAGTTAAGAAATACAAAATTATCGTGTGGCAATTTTAACATTTTCAATGTCAGTGACACTTCAGCTTGTGTATGCAAATATTCAATATCCTAAGTTATCGAGCAATCCATTCTTATTTGAACCGCGTAAATCGCTGTGTTCTAAGAACACAACTATCCTGACATGAGAAATGAGAGGTAGTTTCAATTTTCATCGATTAATCCTTCGTATTGTGCATGTGTGGCGGATAACGTCGATTTATCGTGATCTGTTCAATTACTATCTCCGATGGCGATTCGTTCCTCGATATAAAAATAACGGGAATATTCCGAGTTTCGTCTTCGCGCCTCTCGCCTTATATTTCACGCTGTCAAAAGATGAGCGAGCGCGTTGTGTCGGGCGATCGATGAAGGTGTGGGCGGTCAAGTAACAAAGCGCGCGGTATAAACAGGAACGTGGGGTGGTTTTTTATTGGCGGCTGCTTTTCGAGGTGCAGGCGCGAAGGATTGTCTCGCCCTTATCGACCCACGAGCTTGTCCACGGACTTTTCCGCGTTGTTTGCCGTGCCGGCGATACTTCGTGATTTATTTTGCAACACGTGAAAAAACACAGTATTGCTACGATCAAGCATTATTATCTGGCAACGTTAACATCGTGTCCTTTTTTTTTTCACGCTTACATCTGTCTTTCAACATAAAGCTTGTCGATAAAATTTCTTAAAAAAAATCATCACTGATTTATCGAGGAGTTTATTAATGCCAGGAACTTTCACACGGAGAAAAGATCCGTAGAATAAGCCGGTACGAATTTTAATTAAAAACTATTCAGCACATCGTACCGAATTTCCAATGACTTTTTATTTTGAGCTTTCATTTCGTTGCCGATGGCGTTGGAGATACGTGATCTATCGATCTTCGTCGGGCATTCTCGAGAAATATCGCGGAATTGTATATATCTGTCAACCGCAGCCGTTCGGAGGATTGCGGTCCGATTTCACGATGCGCGTTATCTCCAAATCAAATTTCTCGATCCGATCAAGGTGTGCGCTGGCTGCTCGTTCCGATCGATCTTCTCGACAGAAAGATTCCGATAAGTCGTCGATACGATAATCTCGCGCCCGCATCGTTCCTCTGTCTGACCTCGATGCAGTGCCGCTGTCATCGTTCCTAGAAGTATCTCTCTTGGTATTGTTACGCAAAACGCATAAATTCCTAATGGTTTCTTTCGTGAAATCACACCTAAAAAGGTTTACGGTCTATTAACTTCGCGCACACAGCACAGCATCGTGAATCGCCTTAGTTGATATTTCATAAGCATTTGAGCTCAAAATGAAATTTACGCTTAATCTATTGTATTGTATAATTAATTTTTTCAGCGCTGATCACGTTTCATTTCAAGATAGAATAGAACTTGAGATCTATGTGGAGGGAGGATCTCTCCAAACTTGGGTTTGCAGAATAGTAGATGGTTTTGTAATAAATTCAGAGAGAGAGAGAGAGAGAGAATCAGACGCAATGATATACTGGCACCGCTTAACCTGTCATTAAGTTCCTTTAATCTAACTCTTAAGGTTTATTAAATTTTCTTAGTTTAAGTGTTCTTTCTTCCGAAGTCCCTTCTTTAATCTTTCCACAATCGCCTCTAAATTTACAATAAGGGAAAGTTTTATATATATTTAATCATCTTTTCGTACTTTGATTTACTTTCGTAGATAATATTGAATTGGCAATTTCTTATATTATTTGCTCGAGCTATCTTGAAATTTTAGATATCAGAATTTGATTTTGTCAGGACATGGATCTCTCTTGCGTAACCAATAAACGGACACGTGCGTCCGTCTCGACAAATTTCCGCTGTTCTGCGCTTCGACGCGAATTCGTTCGACCTAATTCGTTCGGCCGTCGAGAACTTCCGAGCCATCATCAGTTTTATCACGCGTACAAATACACCCGGTATACATCGGCGCTGCCGATCGCCGTCGATTTCCAGCCAGCGGCCCACCACTTGAGCAAATATCGTCTCACGCTTCGGGCAACGCTCCTCGTGTGGCTCCGTACTTCTCCTCTCATAATTTCTCATGGTCTCTCTCTATCCGATCCAGTTCCTCTCTCTCTCTCTCTCGTCTTATCGTCCTCGTCTCTTCCTTCCCGTCCTTCCACCGTCTTCGTCGAGAGACGCATCCTTCGTATGCCCGACGTTCTGCGAGGCGGACACGGGCGAACCACCAGCTTCTATTTCTCCAACGTCGCGTCTTCCAGGCTTTACACCCTCTCCGTCGTGCCCCGACGGCGCAAAAATATGGAGTACCTTGGCCTCTCCGCGTCTGAAAGTAATTGCCTGTACACTGGCGGCGACTCACAGCGTGGCAACGATCGGCAACTCCTCCGGATCGGTAACTCCGCTGGAGCCATTTCAGGAGACGACATGACTTCTGGCAAAATAGTAGCGGTTCTCGGCGATATCGTACATCGTACTAAGATATATAGTGATACACGCGTACGTACGAAACAAAATAGAGGCAATCCTAACGTTTTCATAAACATTTGAGAAGAACAACGAATAATCATACGGTCAAACGAGCCCGTCAAAGGCGAGATTATATGAACTGATCGAGATTATATGAAATGTCTTGTTTTAGGTGTCACTATGCGTTGAACGTTGTGATGTTAGGCATAATGGGCATGACTACAATACTATCATCGAGAACGATACACGTAATATAATTAATAATTTTGACAGCGTGCGAATCGCATTTAAGAATTTCGAAACAGAAAGAATTTAATGAAAAGACAATACCAATATTTCATTGTAAAAAATTCAACAGAGCGCTTGTAGCTCGTCGCACTTGCAGTGTGCTGAAAAAGGCCGAAATGTTCGAAAAGTTTATCCTAGAAAAATCAGTGATCGGGATCGACGAGCTTGTCGTCCCTCTGTTTATCATCACCGGGAAAAATTAAGGGATTAGCGAAACCGGTTCGCGTACTGTCTTTCACAGACTCGTCGCGTCGCAGCTTGAATAAGTAGCCATTTACTCGCCTGCGCGTATGGCTCTTTCTCGATACGTTGGTTCGCTCCCTACTTAACGCTTATTCCTCACGTCCCCTCGTGAACGACTCATCCCGTATCATCCCCCTATTCTCTGCTGTCTAACCCTCCGAAAATCCTGACCAATGGCGTACAAGCTGTGGGATCCATTGTCGATCTGACCAATCGTCGCTGCCCATTCCACGCACATGTAAGATCGGTTTCACGCATAACAGACTATTCTTCGCACTTTTTTCCACCCTGCCCTCCCCTCCGCCCGCTCGCCGCCCTCTTTGCTGCGGGAAAGGGGCGAGGTGGACTCTAAGCTGCTTTAAAATGCATATCGATTTAGCCTAATGACGGACGCCGTTCCATCAGGTCGCATCTGCGGATTAATAGGACAGATCATCGCACGGGGAGAGAACGGTTCGACAGCGCGCGCTTTATTTCCCAATCGCGCGCGGCGAACAAATTGCGACCGGTTGCCACAGTTGCTTACTTTTTCTGCACTAGCTCTTCGTGTTCGCGGGTATCCGCAATAAATGACAATATTTTCAGTCTACCTCAATTCGCTGTATTGTCGTACAGTTATGGTGGACTGGCGTTTCGATGCCGCGACTCGAAATCATTTCTATGCTAATGGATGCTGCGTTCCATCGATCATCGTTAAATGCAACGTCACCAGGTCCCGTACTTGGTTATTTGTGCTTGAGATCCTTATGATGCTGAAGCACGATATTACAACATTATGATAATATAATCATAATATAACGATCATTCTCTACACGCAAAAATAATTATTTCTGTATATTATACAAGAATAAAATATTTATATAAGAAATAAATTGAAGTTGAGTATTAGAGAATTTAAGATATCTTCTCTCCTGCAGAGAATTAATAATTTAATGATAAAATTATGAGAAAAATATTATTGATTATGAATTAATGTCACTTATGCAATAGTCGATGCAGATGTAAATGAAAAATTATAATTATTTGTACCTAAAAAAAATATATTACATTATATATAATAAACATATTTTTCATGGATAATTAATATGTATATAATTATTCGTTAGCGGTATATATTAACTAAATTAATGAAAGAAGAGAAATACAGAAATAATATCATGAAAAATCTCAGTATTTTACAAAAATCTTGTTTATGTTACTTAAAGCACATATTGTATATTGTTTATGTGAATGGTTGCACATATCGTAATTTACATATCGTAATTTTAAGCAACAATTTCTCAAATAATTCCGAGTTTGTATTCGTTTGTCGATTTAAATTCATTTCAATTCGTTCGAACAAAACACAATAGTAGAATATATGTGGAATATACACAAGAGGAAAATATTTACGGTACTACTTGTGAGTGGCAGAATAGTGCTGCCAAATCGTATTTACGTATTTTGACGACGAATAGAAGAAGCGAAAAGGGCAGAGAAAAAAAGAAGACGTAATAAAAAGGCGTATATGATGTGTGTATACGCGCGCGTTCATGAGCAATGTGTGAAAACAATGTGTGAAGCCGTGCATGGATCGAGGATCACTTCTCGAAAAAACTAATTTATTTCGACGAGGGAGGGAGTCGTATAAGAATTGTCGTTGGCATGTACGAAAATAGAAATGAGTTTTTATTCATCTCAACGGTCTTTAATCGTTTTAAACAAAGTTTATACACAAGTTTTTATTTATAGTGTTATAGTGCTAACGTTGCGTTTAAATAAATTACATATTTTACGAAATTTGATTCTTTTTACTTTATATTTATAGTTATTTAGTTACACGTAGTTTAAAAAATATATAGTTTATTGAAATATCTAAATGGGGCATATTTTCAAAATCAAATTGAAATTGAAATTTGACGTAAATAATAATTATAATTTTATCAATAAGATAAAACTAAAGTGTGGAAGAAATGGGATTAGTAAAGATACGTATTAATATCGGTATTATTTAAACTGATTATCATTGACTTCATAAAATATGTGGTAATATTCTTCTAGTTCTTTAGACTGCGTTTTCAATCCGTAATATAACGACGCGTGATTTTGCTAAATGAAGAGTGTACACATAATAAAATATTAGGTACAAAAATCCAATGCGATTGCTAGTTAATTTTCTTCGAGTTGATACACTTATATCAGTTTAATTATTTTTTATTTCAAGTGAAGGCCTCTTTTTGTTGATTTGCTGATTTATCGATAATCTTTTTCAGAGTTTATTTCATATTAACAAACAATTTTTTTATTTTTTTCATAATTATGTTATCAAAACGTTTAGATTAGAAGTTCGATCAGATTAAAAAGTATAGTGTAAAATTTTTAACCATGCATTGAAAACCGTTAATTTGTAATCTTTTTCAAATATAATAAAAAATATAAACTTAACATGTGTAAATAATAAAATATATAAAATAATACAACACACACACACACACATACACATACAATTTACCCGCAGATTAATATCGTTCTCTTTCTACAGCTTCGCAAATATTGCAACTATAAATCTAAAGTTTAAGATACTATCCCTAAGATATAAAACTTTCAAAAAATACAAACAAACTTGATTTTGAATGTTTTGTCTGGCTTAAACCCTTAAAATGTTCGATAGAGGACAATAGTTGTTATAACAATATATATCCCAATCTGCGACAGAGGGTGGCACAATGTCGATCTGGGCGTCCCAAAGTGTCAACTGTACTGTTGAGAGGGGAGGCCATGGGAGAGAGAGCTCACACTCTACAATGGCGTCGGAAGGGTGGCGTTTGTTATAAATGAAAACGAAATTTAATCACACGTGATATACTGCCCCCAGCGCACGGGGTGGATATGACGATGAACGCACGAATTCGCATCGTGCGAACGAAAATACGGACACCTGCGGCTGTTGATGTGTCTCCGGATGCATACCCCCTATGTGATTTCATTATTAAAAGTCATTAAGAGCGGGTGAGTGCGCGCAAAATAATATACATATCCGACATATTACCGCACGTGTTTCTAGATTACGCGAAGGGGGTGATAGATTTCTTTGAGTTAGAGCTAAGAGTTATGTGATATAACTGGTAATATCTAGTATTTTATAATTATTTATAACTTATTTACTTTACTTACAATAGTCTTTTTTCCTTAATTTTAATTAAGATCGTGGATTAAGTCAATTAAATTAGATTAAATTCGTTTGTGTTTCCTAAATTATTACATAAAGAAAAACCAACAAAGTATTATTATATTATTATACTATTGATGAAATATATATTTTTGTGTGTGATTATGCGGTTTGATAGAGACTATTTATTTATCTGTAAGATATCTGTGAACATTTAATTTATGAATTTAGATTTAATTTCATATTTGCGTAAAAGATAGATAAGAAGCATTTAGAACATAAAACAGAATAACTTGTAATCATTAATTCGTTTTATGAGCTATAATTATTAAACTTGTTTAATATTTAATTTTGAAAAGATGAGTCATTTCATATGAATTATTTTAGATTTTTTTATGCATTGACATTTTTAAATTAATAATTATAAATTTTAACAGCAAATTGAATTTAATTCGAGAAGTGTATATTTAATTAATTTAATGTAATTTATTTCCTTATTTATATATTATATTTTTCTTTAAATAAGTAATAACAAAGAAAGATTGCTATTGTATATTGAATTATTATTAGTTTTAATGAAATATTTTATTGTCTATTGTTTAACGACATAATTTTATTTTTTCCGATTTGTTCTTTAAATAGGTAATATATTATAACATAAACCTATGTAGGTTTATTTATGTTACTCGGTTTAATAATCTGCCGATTTTTCCGAGCACATAATAAACATAATAACATAATAAATAACATAATAATAAATAAAAATATAATAATAAGAACAAGAAACATGTAGCCAATGACTAGTTTGATTTATTTTCTACTTTGATTACTGTAAAATAATTATAATAAAAGAAAAACATAGACAAATTCACGAAAAATAAACTACACGATGGAATTAATAATTTTGAAATGGAATCCGTTATGACAACAGCAGACCCAGCAACGCCTAGCGTTTAACCGTCGCATCGGCCAATGAGACGCTCGTCTGACGAATAAATATGTAAATACAATGTCCAGCGCGCCGTGAGCATAAAACGACACGATATATGGCCCGGTAATTTCTTAATTGCGCCCCGAAAAATTCTTGTCATCGTAAACAGCCGGTTGATTATATTGAAACGGCTCGAGGCGCCGGGGGCGTCTCGTGGATGAGACAAGCGAATGGAAAAAAAAAATAAGAAGACCACGCGGGATAAAGAGTCGAGAGACACGGCGATAGTAACTGATTATTTATGCGATTTTAACGGTAAGCTTCGCGATCTCGCTTGACGGAAATCGAAACTAAGCTAATGACACAGAAAATCTCCCCTCTTTGTCCGCGTGGATCTTCGCGACGTGGTAAACGGTCGGTTCCCGTATTAATCATTCTCACGCTCGGCCGAGTTCCGGCGAGATTTGAGAGTGACTCACCACGAAGAAGTAGCTAGCTTATATGGATATAATTTATGCGATTTGGAGGTTTGCGGCAGATCTCGAAAACGCCGGAGCTAATACAGCTTTCTTGACGCCGAGATAAATCGGTTCGTGGAAAGGTCATTCGGGATTCCGATTCAGATCTGTGAGAGTAACCCGGGTATCTAGATCGTGAACACGTCACGTTGATGGGATACGAAAAATTCTCAGGTTCGGAATCCGAAAGAACGAAAACGAAAAACTATTTTATACTGCGTTTTTTCGACGTCTCGTGCAGATAAAATCTGTGAGGCTAATTAGATTTTGTCGTTCGACATCAACATCGCAGATGTCAGTTAGTTTCTACTGTTCTACGAAAGTCGTCATATGTGCCACGATAAAACCGAGTTAATGAGGCCAATAAAATCTGCTGAGAAAAGAGATAGTGGTTTAAGCGAGAGGCGAAAAAGAGTGACAGATATACGACAGTGGGTACTCACCGGTGTGCGTTCTCTTGTGTATTTTGAGATTCTCCGACCTGGCGAAGACTTTGCCGCAATTTTGAAATGGACACGAGAAGGGTTTCTCTCCGGTGTGCACTCGTATATGATTCACGAGTTTGTACTTGGCCTTGAAGGCCTTACCGTTACGCGCGCAACCCTGCCAGAAGCACGCGTGCGTTGTGCACTCAGGTCCGCCCACATGTTCCACTGTCAGGTGCGACACGATATCGTGAAGGGTATTGAAAATCTTGCCGCAGAGTTTCCTTCCACTTTCTGGTAACGCCAGGTCTTGGTCTATCCACATGCAGGTGATCTCCTCGCGTCGGCCGCCGCTGGCGATGGTGCCTGCGTGGCCGCCGCCGGCGCCGCCGACGCCGTTAGGCCTTATGAGTCTGAAGAAGGCGCTATGATGGTTCGGATGGTTCATAGGCCCCATAGGATGTTGCTGGTGGATGGCGGCCGGCGTCATGTGCGGCGAGCCGATGTACTGGTGGTGAGAAGGTAGCGACCTGGTATCCTGAGGATAGTGCCCAGGATAGTGAGTGGCGGCCAGCGGATGCTGACTGGGATGATGAGGAAATTGCTGCATCGTCGCGGCCGTACCATCGTGATGCAGCGGCGTGAACAGTGAACCTAGTCCACTGCTTTCGGGAGTCGTAGGACTTCCCGTTGCTATCTCGTGTTCTCGTCGAATGATAAAATCACGCGGATAATTAGGATGGTGGCTCATGTGATGGCCCATATGAGGTGCCATGTGGGGAGCTGGGTGAGGATGATGTGGCGGGTAGCTTTGAGGATGGAAATGATGGTGTTGCTGGGACGGTGCCTCTGTCCCCGGAGGTGGCTGGATGCTCGAGTCGTTTAATCCACCGGTTGCTCCGCCACTTCCGGGTGACAGCTTGATACCCAGATTGACGATGTGATGCGAATGGGGCATACTGTCCATAAAACTCATTATCGCGATTGGTGTAACGTCGACTTCAGAAGTAACACCGAGAAACCTCGTCCACGACGATGTGATTCAGGTAGCGTCCTCAGACAAGGGAGACGTTTGATACATTTTTAACATTGTTGGATTTGATCCTCTTTCTCAAGGATTATGAATCAGGATGCTGCTCTTTAAGAACTATAATTGAGTAGTGCAAAATTGAGTATTTGACACAGAAAGCATATAGGCCACGGTACACTTCATCCTAGAATCACTGATCTTACTAAGCTGTTCTAAGCTTTCGTGAAATCCACATCTCGTAATATTCATACTTCCATGTCAACACAGGTCCCATTCTGTCCCAATTAGCGGGCAATCTCACATTTCACGTACAATATCATCCATTTGAATATATATTTGTCACGTGCGAATTACAGAAACACTTTTGGGTGACCCTTGGAATGCGCGGCATCAACAATCGATCATCTGTTTTCCGTCACTTGCGTGCGACCGTGTTACGCGTTTTCGGTTTCGTGAATAAACACAATATCAGTGGCGACGATAACAACGCGATGACAGTCGACGGCGTCCCGGGTGCGTCGTGCGGTGAGGATAAAACACACGTTGTGCTCCTCGCTGCGTTCACAGCGGGACTGAAAGTAAAGAACTCCCACCGAGGCGACGCGCTACGTTTTCGGAGTCCAGTAGTCTCCCCTTCTTTCTCTACACGAGCCGCGCGCGTTTCTCGTTCCCTCCTCGTTTCACGTAGTCACGGTGCACTGTCCAACCTGGTGTTTCGCCGCCCCACCGTGGTTAAGACCGCCTTCTATCCCTTCCGAATCGTCCCGACGGCGTGAATGTAAACCGTCGTCTCTACCACTGGTGAACGTATCCTGGCGGTTACCAGCGTACTATTGGCCCCGACGACATCACCAGTCATTGGATGGCCACCGAATAGGGAGGTGTCCGATAATTTACCACGGGCGGATAGGCGTCGCGTCTACTAAGGCGCATGTCGAGATTCCGTATGCGGTTCACGCCCTACGGTTCGAAAACGGCGTGCACCGACGTTCCGCGAGTTTATGCACGTTGTACGCTCGTCTGCCTAGCTAGCCCCCCACGTTGTGCAAATTTAATTAAAAAATTACATAGTTATGCACTAATTACGTGCTCACCAAATTCATAAAAAAAATGTGCTCTTTCAATTTAGCAGAAAAAATTTTTTTGGTGGAGCTGAGTGTACAGCCAATGAGTCTTTCACTCATTAATAACAAATAATTTTGAAAAACAAATACTCAGGATTTATAGCGCTAATTATGCGCTATAATATAGAGATAATTTTGATTTTTGCTCTGCAACCCTTAAGGGACTGCTCTCTTGAAACAGTGGACGAAATTCTCATGTAACACGTTAAAAACTGAAGAACCGACAAAATTAACTATACGCGATGAACTTTTTTATACTTTATTTTTGTATCTACTATTCTGAAAGTTGGTTTGTATTTTATGTATTTAATAAATGAATTTATTTTACATGCATATATGCGTGCGTATGCGCGCACGCTCATGCATACGCACACATAAATATATAACAGGATTGTAACACAAAATTTATCATTGTCATATAATAACGAATTTAAAAATTGAACGTGCTTAATTAGTTTTCTTAGTTTCTCAATTTTTAACTCTTATATGAAAATCTCGCCCTTTGCTTCAAGCGGGAAGTGTTTTAAGAGCTGCGGCGCAAAAATCAAAATCATTTTGATATAATAGCACATAAATAAAAGATTTACCGTATACAGTTAATTCTCAATTAGATCTCAGTTAATTCTTCAATGTTTAATATATGTATATGTATATTTATTATGCATATATATTTATAGATAACAAGGACAAATGAAAAAGAAAACAGAAATACAAATTTATCATTTATGTGTACGTTTCTGCATTTATAAGACTGTTGCTCCAGATCCAATTTCTATTTTTTAAAATCTGTTTTACATTTGTCACGTCTTTTTTACACTGTCAAAGAAAGTTCACATGAGATAGATATATTATTATTTAACACAAGAAATAATACTTTTTCGCTCTCTCTCTATTCACCATATTGTTAGCTCTAAATACATGTGATTTTACTCTCGCGTGCGTACACGTAATTATTAATCGTCGTGTTATCAGCGATGTCATCCATCATCACCTTCCTTTTTTTATTCTCCTTTTCGCCAAACCGGCAATTACGATGAAACTTGCTCTTACAGTAATTATCGTATCGTTGAATATTTTATGTTTCTCGCTTATGGCGAATATCGAATTTAACGGAATGCAAATGATTAATAAAAACGTATAAAAAAAGAATAAGAAATAGATATACAAGATTTCTGAAAGAAACTGAATTTAATTAATATCTAAAATCATGAATTAGAAAAATTATAATATATTAGAAGATAAAAATACATTAGATCGTCACTGTTTAACTTTTTTTTACTGATTTTACTTATTTTGCCTTTACTTAGTGAGCAATGCTAAATAAGGGTAAAATAAATATCTTTATATTTAATATTTACTTTTTAAATGAAAGACTAGAAAAGCAAAGAAGTTAGAATGATGAAATTCCTACATAAAATAGAATTAATAAATAATTGAGAGAGAGAATGAGTAATCTCAAAAGAAAATATTTTTTGCATATATTATAGTATTTTAACATTATTAATGCTACTGATTAAAAGATGATTTTTTACGTCCATTGATTGTTTACGTCCAAAACATGATAAACATGATAATATTCAGTTTAAAAGATTTTTATTTAAAAAATGAAAATTTGTAAAAATTACTTATTTTTTACTGTTCAGGCTAGAAGAATCTTTTAATACATCTTTAACAGAACAAAATCACTTAACAATTTATTTTTCAGGAACAGATATTCTTTTATAACTGAAAAATATAGAAGAAAAGGTCTAGACAATAACCTTGAATAAGAAAAAGTTGCGACAAAGTTGACTGTTTATATTTTAACATTTTTGTGTGTACATTGAAAGAATGCTCAGTAATTATAAAGGATGAATATCGTTTTTTTCGGAAGTTTCTTCTTTGTCAGAGAATGAAAAATCATTCTGTCAGAAAACTTTTAACTTCAGTTCTTTCTTATACCAGGTACTTAAACTTCGTTGGGCTTTAACAGAAGTTAAATATAAAATATATGCCTTTTCATTATTTTAATTTTGCCAACGTATCAATCCTAATTCTTGCAAAATATTCAAAATTTTTCGATTGTCGTGTATAATATACAAATTTATTGGATATAGAATATAAACTTAATGGTTTTTCCAAAAAATTCATACTAATTTGGAAGATAGTTTAGATAATATGTAGCAAATAATGACATATCACTAGATTAAGAAAAATTACAATTTTGTTATTCTTAATAGAAATGAAAAATTATTGACTATGTGTCATGTACGAAATATCTTATTTATTTATGTCAATAGAATATTTACAAATGACATTTGATCAAATTTTATTTAATAATAAATAGCTGTAATCTGATAGTTATGTGAAGAATCTTGAAAATAAACTTGAAAACTGATTACATCATCTAACCAACTATATCTATATTTGTAGAACTAAATGTTTATATCATGAGTTCATACAATATTCGCATTCTTAATGAATACTCCGAATTTTATTCGGAAGTATATATGTATATGACAATTGTGTGATTATTGAAAGAAAAATATGCTTATATTTTCTCATCGGTTTTCTTTCAATTAAAAAGCAGTATTTACTAGCTTCTAATTAAATACATTGCTTTTTTGATATTAAAACATTTACACTTTATAACTTCTCTCTTCGTAACTTATGCTTTTTATTAAAAACTGACGGTACATTTAATCTTAGCAATATATGAAAATCAATATCTAAGATGAAGTAAAAGCCGAGTTACCATTTTTATTTAAATATCTCCTTTACACTTTGGCAAATAGGAAAAGTGTCGAACGGGTGATTAACGATATTTCACATCACGTGGAGTAGTAATTAATCAAATAAGGAAGTAGAACATATGCATATCCTTCAAAGCACTATGGCAACTGAGATGATTTATGCTTACTCACAGAAAAGGAAAAATGATCAACAGTTCCAACTTCAGATCAGAGTTCAATTTTGCTTTATATTGACGTGCATATGCGGATCTAATCTTTCACGAGCCTCCGCATTTCGGTATACACATACATGCCACTTATACGTGATCTTTGTCTAACATAATTCTGTTCTACGCCGTGCCGTTGAATATATTAACGCAGCTTAATCATCCGCATAAATAATGCAAATACATCGAGCATTTTAACGGGGTGCCTCATTGTCGCGGCAAAAAATGGTGTCCCATTATGCCCGTAATGGGCACGGTGGCTGACTATTTGATATTAATAACCACCATAAAGGTGGACTCGCGGCTCTTTCGTGTACTTAGGAGGCACGGACTGAATGATGCTTTCCATCCACCTTCTGTTGCTTACTAACAGCGCGAGACATCGAGCGAAGACAAATCTATGCGTATATAACGCGTGAGCGAGTTTATAAACTCACCGGGTGCTCCGAAGGTGCATCTTTTCTTTTGCAATACATATACGATCTTACAGGAATTTTAAAAGGACTTTACAGCGGTCGTCTCATTGTCTTGCTACTTTATATATTAGCTAGCATAATTTTTTATAGCAATTAAATTTGTACACACTTGTACACTTTGTGTCTCATACGTTAAAAATATCTATTTTCATTACTCACGTAAAGTTTGTTTTATAAGTACATCAAATAAGAATAAAATTATTATAATAAAATAATTTTTTATTTTTTATTATGTAAATAACTTTGAAAATGAAAGTAACATTATGGCGTGATGTATTACTTGCGGCTATCAAAGTTCCGCAATTTCTTTTGATTTTTCGTTCGCATAAACTGATCGCTTTATTACACTCCAACAAAACTAACGACGAATAATACGGTGTGACACATACATACATATGATTTCTCATGTGATCACAATGTTCCGTGCATGGTCATGCATCTATGTCTGCATTCGGCTTAAGGCTCACAAGACAGATATTGTCTTAGCCAGTTCATCAGTCATGACCGGGGGAAGGGACGAGAGGAAATGAGGGGTGCAGTCATTATATTTAATTAATCATTAAGCTGAATGGCTCGATTTATTGCGTGGTCACGGCCAATGGTACGAAAGGGTTTGAGAAGGCGGATATTGCCCGCCTAGCTTTCTGACTGGACTTTTCGATGTCTTCGTTTTTCTTACCAGCATATGAACATGTGTACGAATGCCGCGGAATCGATATCAAAACAACATACAGATATAGAAACAAACTTTCTTTGAAGTTGGACTAATATAAATTACTCTTTGTCGACTTTAAAATAAATTTTATTTTTTTGATACAGATTTGTATATAAGTATTTTTTAAATGAATAAACTTTTATCCATAAACTTTGTATATTTTTAATATCTGTATTGAATTGAGTTTTAATTTGTCAATCAAAATAAGTCTGCATTAATTAAAGAATTATTACAATATGCATATTAACATACGTAATATATAACAATGCATGTGTGTGTGTGTGTATCGTGCTGTTCTCTTTTCACAAATATGATTTGATGTTAAATTGAATGTCATAATTAATATATTTTTATTCGATTGTTAAATTACTGAGTGTAAATGACAAGTATTGATATTTATATTGTCTAATAAATGTTTAATCTGTTCTCTCTATACGAGAGTAGTCCGAAAATTTTTGAACCTCAACATGAAGATGGTATTACTCGCGTTAAAACTATTCTAGTACTACATATATGAAGACATATAGAAATCAAGATTTCCTAGATAGACGAAGACGACAGGTAAAGTCTTCGCATGGTTGCCGTTTTTGACCCAATGAATATGTATTAGTGTGTGTCGTACTAATAGTCATCAGCAGTTTGTGTTAGTAATAGTTTTCGTCTGATCAGCTGAATGATTGTCGTTGCTATTTTTGGTCCAAATAGCTTGAAGTGAATGCGAAGACCTTACCTATTGTCTCCGTTTATCGATCTTGCTAGATGGATCTTGCTAGAAACAGGCGACTGATCTAGTTAGTCTGATTAAGATCATCAAAACTGTGCCGAAAAAGTTATATGTTATCAATTTCAAATTTATCCACTTGCAGCGCTAGCTACTTTAACGTACCGGAAACGATGCGAGTACGGCAAGTTCAAAATGAAGTCTCATCGAAACCGTGAATGCCGTAATCACATTCAAGTATCTTGCATTTCCGCTTCACGGACAATGTTTTTTTGGCCATATTGTGTCTTGGTCTCTTTTTACAATATATGCTTGTAAACGCCTTGGACGCTTACATCAAGAATGTAGAATATATTTCCGGTACGTATTGTCGCCAGTGCCACTTGGTACTAATAGATGTATACATTTCGGCTTCACTTTTAATCTATAGAAATCAGTCTCCTGTCTCTAATCTTCATAATTACATACATGCCTCAAAAGATACCTCTAAAATTTCAGCTAGGTTGGAGGTCATGGAAAACCGTGAACGTGTTTGGACGTGTTTTGTCGCAAAGAAAATTTTTGAAGGTTGCTAAACAATCAACCGATTTCGATTTTATTTACTATATATATAGATTTTGTATCAAGTATTTTGTGAATTTGGTTTTGGCCGTATCGTGTTCCAACCTAGGAACCGGGTGCCATTAACAGGAAGAAGAAGAAGAAGAAGATCAGCCAGATTGGAAGCTCCGTTGTTGTTTGACAGTTGTTTGTGTTAGTTGATGTCAGATGTTTTTGCAAAAATGAAAAAATTCGAATATCGTGCCATGATTAAATTTTTGGATTAAATTGATGGAGTCCCCATGAACAGCGTCCAACTCGGTTTTAATTTGCGCAGGTGTATTTGCTTTTCAAATGCTTTTTTTAAAATGAAATTTTTAGAGGTATCTTTTGAAACATATACAATTGTAATATTAGAATAGTTTTAACGAGTAATGCAATCTTCATGTTGAGGCTCAAAACTTTTCAAACTACTTTCGTACTATTATTGAAAAAGCTTCGAGTTTTAATTAGGGATTTAATTGATTATTATTCTCATCACTTTAACTTCATCCTGATCTTTTTCGCGATTGACTTTTGTTTCGCGAGTCATTAGGTGAAACTCGATAAAAGCTTTTGTTTTCAGTATGTGAGAACGAAATACGAATAGATAACCACACGAGGAGAACCTTGCGTAAAACCCAACATAATTGGAAATGTCAGTGGGATTTACGGTCCACTAAAATTCCGTTACGATTCACTAAAAGTGCATATTTCTTCGTGAAACGCCACTTGTAAGGCACCGAAAGCAGCCACCACGAATGTGATCCGACATGCAAAAGTTTGTAGATTCCACCGTGAGATTAGACGGTTGAAATAGATTATGCCGTTACCGAAGGCGAGGAAAGAGAAGGGAAGCGGCGATCTGGATCCGAGATCTTGTCTCAGAGTCATTAGTGAAATGACAAACTCTGCCGGTGAGCCGCACCGGTGGGATCTTTCCTCTGGTTGCCCCTGCCGACACACACGCAGGTTGATGAGAAATCTAATAAATCGTTATGCACTGAATGAGCACATTCCATGCACGTGTAAAGTTGCACATATAGGAAGGCGTTGCTATTTATTAAACGTCACTATATCATTAATGATAATTTCATTTTTTATTAATGAGACCTGGAAGTTTAAAGAATGCGCCATGGAAAATTGTTTTAATATAATTCCTTAATTTTACAAGTAAAAAAAGTGTTAAATTCAGAAATTCATTTCTTTACATTTACGTTGGTAAATATAAATATAAATATAAATAATATAAATTGGTATATTGGCATATATGTTTACATATAAATTAAAATTTATCTACTTAAACATTTATATAATAAATTTCGAGTAATAATTTTATGACAATTGATGATATAATTGTAATTGCTTCGTACAATTCAGGATTATTTTATCACATTTAGTCCACACACATGTACACATATTGACGCTTTAAAAATAAGCATGTTTTTACTTTATGTTTAGTTTGATATGCGTGCATATATAGTATACATGGCTAATTTCTCTCGTCCCAAGTGGTTGTGGCAGTCCCCTGATTGTCCTGTGGTAAACTCGAAATGAGGGATCAAAGCAGAATCCGACATCGTGAGATGACGGAGCGGTGAGCGGCCGAAGTGGCTCTGAGATAAGATTTCTACGAGCGATGCATGAGCAGATAAGGGTCGATAGGTATCTTTAAGAGCGATCGCCGACAAAAATATTGCAGGCCGTGTCCCTTCGAAAAGTCACGAGAAGGGGTCTTATACGTAAAATATGAAAAATCTTCGAAATATGATAATGAAATTAAAAATTTTATTTGTTTCCCTCAGGCATTGGACACCGCCCGTTATTCCGAAATTCGAAATATATTAAAAATATGTATATTTGTTAGTCTGACATATATATCTGTGCATTATCTCTCTTATTTCGAAACACACCGAAGGAATTTAATCCTTCTTTTTTAATTCTACTTTTGTAGCAAATATTCGTGATAATTTTTGAAAATTTTTAGTAAAAAACGGAACCTTTAAAAACATAAATCCTTTGAGAAAGATTAGCGTTTATGCCGACACAATAAAAAGGGTACCGTCTGAAAGACAAAATTAAAGAGATGCCCATTTATTTACGTTTACACGGTCCAAGTTTTGGACAACGTTCACAGTTGTCTGAAAAATGAAGAAAAGTATTAAAAATCATACGCAGTTGTTAAGCATATACGCATAATCTTCAAACATCAAGCTGATATTGGCTAAACCCAAAACTTTTCGTTGGAAGATTAATTTAAAATTATCTCTAAAAAGAGAGACTTTTCTGGACTTATTATATTGAATTTTTTGAACGCAATGGATATATTTCTCAATCTACACGCGAATTTTACAAGAAAGCGTAATAGAAAACGATAGATCGTATGAATCCTCGGTACTTGAAGAAAATCGCGGCGGTCGAAAGCAATGTTTCTCACCAAGAGCGAAAGGGGTTCTGGCATCTAAAACAAACTCTTACCCCCGGTCGCCTTTATCCGCCGTATTTTTCGCTGACAACCTCCTTCTAGCGACTTGATTTACGGCGCCGTTGCGAGGAAGCGAGAAAGAGAGAAATAAAAAAAAAGAAGAAACGGAGCCAAAGAGAAGAACTATTTTTGGGAAGCATTAATATTTATAGTTTTGCACACGTACGTCGCGACCAGCATAATTTTACGATAGGATTTACAGCTCCGCGCCCGTTGTCACTGGACGGCGTTTTACGACATATTAGTCAGCCGAAAATCAAAACGCCGCTGTTTTATCGTAGCAAGCATGATGGCCCTTCTCGAAGGTGCGTCAAGGTTAAAGATCGCGATTCGTAGTACATATCCGAAAGAAAAGAGGATAATCGAAAATCGCAAGACGAGCCAACAGTATATTCGATTGCTCGATAAATTGTTGGACGACAGTATCTCACCTTCTGATCAAATCTTCGTGTAATGTACGATGTTCCGGAACCGTCGGGATATATCCTTCCGATGAACATCCTTTCAGAAAATCTACGGAAAATTCGCGTAGATCCAGAGAAAATAGAAACCTGCTGAAATATCACTGATTGTGAGCGAAAATAAGCGCGACTGCGCACCAGTCGCTGAATTATACATTCTGTTAACTGTAACCCGGGATTCGATTATCCGAAAATCCATCTGGCGTCTTATAATGCAATTATGACTGACAGAAATAAATTGTACACTCTTTCCCGAGTGACAGCTCGAAAGCGCACCAAAATTAACTATTACGGATACGCATGACAGTGCGTTGTAATAGCATCATTCACAATAAGTATCTCGATGCGCGCGTAAACGTGCCTTCTTTATTTTTATACATCGATATCTCTCTTCGACCCTCGAAGAAAACGATTCGTTAGCCGACTTACCCCCATGAACACGGGGCTTACCCCTAAAAAATGACCGTGCACTCCCCGTTGTGCAGCGGATGCAACTTCCCTAGCGTATCCCCGTGCTCCCTACGAGTACACGACGGCAAAGCGTGCGGGTGTGAATACATATATATGTTCGAGGAACCCTCCCGAGATCTTTTTTTGGGAAATATTATATCATTAGGCGTTATTGAAAGACGTCTGTTGCATCGATATTTGCCATATCGAACAAATGCCTGCGTCTTGTCGCAAGATGTTAGTGCCGACCACAATTTTGTGCGTCCGTTGATCAATTGCAATTGTGTCATAAATTTTCGGGACCATTCTTTCGCGATTTCAATTATCCCAGTTTTCTTTAACTCAACTTGATCGTTTCGTAAAAATTACAAATATATGTTTCGATTATAATTAATATTATATCAGATTGTTTTTCCGGAAAATTGTGGGAGTGTCCCGAGAGAAATACGAGTTTCTAAGTATAAGCAGAGGGTGAATCGTGCCACGCCCTTATACTCATTCTCGACATGTTGGTCACGCAGGTTCGTCCTCGCACGCCCTTGTTGTCAATAGGACACTTTTACTAGAGATCTCCTTTGAAACGAAAAGACGCATATTCGGAAACAAACGTTTGTTACGAAAAGATCCGGAAACGCTAATTAATTTTTTCCTTTTACTTTCACTTTCAGTCGACATTTGTTTCAGTGTACGCAAATATGTTCTACGAATGTTACTTTTGTCAACCGTGTCGTTGTTGTATCATTGTGTCTGTTAATTTTAATTTTAGTTAATGCTTTATTGTTCAGATACAGTGCTGCCGATATTGTGCACGTGTTGTAAGATTACGCAACAAAAGCGCCAAGTGCACTTTCTTAAGTCTGCATTCTCAATTCAGAATGTTCTACTTTGAATGACGTTTAATGAAGATCAATGGTACTTTATTACTCTCTTCTCTCGATAGGTAAATCGTTGGCACTTTGTTACTGTCCATCTTGCATGGATAACAATTACTTTATATTGATCTATTTAATCTATTTAGTATTCATACTAATTTTAATTTCTATTTACATTTGATCTTCTTCGGCCAAAAGTTGACTATGCTCATACCTGATGACATTACATGCACCGAGAAAAATGTTTTGTATTATGAATCAAAAGTTTTGTTGATATATATCCAAGAAAATTATTTAGTTGCTGTAAAGAAATATGTTATTTGCTTATATCTTATTAAATCGTTTTGGTTTAGGGCATAAAACAAAACTGTTTTGTTCTCTAAACCAAAACGATTTAACAAGATATAAGCAAATAACATATTTGTTTATAGCAACTGAACAATTTTCTTGGGTATATATCAACAAAACTTTTGGTTCATAATACAAAATGAAAACATTTTTCTCAGTGTGGAATATAATCAATTACATTTTTCTACAAGCAAACTAATTTTTCAAGTTTGTTCCTTTCGAACGTTTTTTCCTTCGAGTAGAAATGAAATATCACGATTTCTTGATCAATGATATGCTATATACATCACGACATATATAGAACATATTCAATCAGACAGAAAGCGAATAACAGCCGTCCGCCTCCATGTCCGTTCCACATCGAGGAGCAATTGAGTCCTACTGACGGAAACGAGCGCTAATTTTCTTAGGAAGAATCTCGTTCTGATTCTCGGGGTCACCGGAAAGAACGCTAATGAGAGAACAGTGGAGGAAGGGTGGATAGTGAATCGGAGATGAAAATGAATTAAGTGAATGGACTCGGAGTGCTCCCGAGTGGCGGGAAGTGAGCAACTGCGACGAGAGCAGCTTAGGCCCCTCTATCCTACGTTTCGGAATTACTAACGCAATCAAGCTAATATGTATGCATGTGTACGTATATAGTAGCTGTTTTTGATGACGACCAGCAATTGATTCACTACGTGTTCGTTATTTTCGAACTATTACCATGTCACAGATTCAAAAATAATTTTACACGAGACGTAATTAAGTTTTATGTGTAAGAAAACTTTCCATTACACTTGCGCTGATAATCTGAACGTTTCATTTTGAAATTTTTACAGGGAATATGTAAAGACTTAGTTATTACCTTAAAATATATCTGTCGCAGTATAAATTGTGTTGGTCAATTTTATGTTTATTCTTGATAGGGTAAAAACTGGATTGCACATCGCAGATTTAGGTCAATCTTATATTCGCAAGATAAGACATAGTCCTTGAGATCTCGTTATCAACCGCGATTCATTGCGATTAGCGTAATTGAAGCTGTTACACGCGTGATACTCGCGCGCTCTCTCGTTTTGTTTATCATCCTGAATCTGAACGGATCGCAATTCTCCATGAACCTATCAACGTTCCATTGGGAAAAAGTGCATCATGATTGGCGAGATACAATGCCATCGATTCGAGTTACCTGTCCGCACCGACAGGAGAGGAAGAGAGAAAGAGAGAGTCTCGGTATCGTGTGGGTGATGACTAATAGATTTCGAGGCCCGGCCCATCCATCTCGCCCTCTCTCGAGCCCCCTCGATACAAATCGATCTTGCCGCGGTCACGTTCGTGCGCGCGTCGAGGATATCGTATCTATCGATAGATCCCCTAAGCGGTTCGTGCCGCTTTTTTTCGACGGTGCATTTATAACATTGGCCACGGCCCTGAACCGCCCAGTGTCCGTTCGCTCGCGAGAGACCAAAGCGGTTTGTCATTATAGATGTTCCTTGCTCGTTGAACTGTCAGGGACGAGCTAGAGGGACCTCGTCGTCGATGTACTCTCCCTCGGCCGCAGCGGAATCGTATATGTCGCTCGTATCGCTTGTGCATAAATCATTTGCGCGCCGAGAAGTAAGACTCGAAAACGCCTACAAGTCTACGGTCTAATACGTAAGCTAATTACAGAAACTTTCGCAAGATGCGCGTCGCAACGCATAACTTCGAAATACGCTCCAATTCCGAAGTTTTGCTTCGCGAAAATTTTAATCAATATACGGCGTTTAAGATTTAGAAAATTATGTGCTTCAATTATTTTTACAAAATACATGTATTTAAATTGAATTCTACAAATTACTAAAGATGCAAATTACGACGTTTCTTTGATAAAATAACTATTATTATTATGACATTTTTTTTAGAAGACAATTATAAAATGAATATAAAAATTTTAAATAAAATTGAATGTTTTGTCGGAGGTTTGAAGCAAGAAATATTTAGTTAGTCAATATTTAAAGAATTCCCATTTTTGGTTTGCCAGAATAAAAACTTACAAATACCGTCATAGAATTAGGATGACGAGAGCCCAAACGGCTTTAGGATTAATGTTATAAAATATTGTGTAGCTTTATGAAATTTTCACAAAGATCACGTGTATATACGTAATTCCGCAGTGAATGGACAGCTTCGTATATTTCACGTGGCTTGTAATAATTAACATGAATTATGTAATTTCATTATAATACCGCGGACTTCTTATCCAATCTAAGGAGCATTAAATGTTCGTTTGTAAAAACTCTGTACACATTTCTAGGTATTTATATTATTACTATCCTGTGTTGTCTTCAAAACGCGTATACATACGTGCATGCCTTACATTTCTCGTATATTTAGTATATGATATAAAATCAGAAGCTTTCCGTGCATAAATTTTCGTTAAGAATGCAAAGTATTCGCGAGACGTACGACCATCTCCGCGCGTTTTTCAGCCTATGCCAATACGCTTAGACAAGCATCCGGATTCGCAAGACGGATTCTTTAAAGATTCTTTCTCTTTGTCATCGCCGCTCTCACGAAAGTCTCGTCTGAATTAGAATCGCCGATTCTCGCGGGAAACGAGAGAGAAAGGAGCAGAACAGGAGAGGTGAAGAGCGAAGTCGCGCGCGCGATTAAGAGAGGAATAAAAACACTGGCAATTTACGGGCCATCCGCATCCCGCGGAATAATTGTCATCGGCGATATTCCGTGGCGTCGTGGCGCCACTCGGGGCCAATTAGCCGGAGCAATTAAAGAATTACGTCGTGTCTCGTGTTCGTGGGTATTTTCCCTTGGTTCTGGATTCTGCGGTTGACCGGCCCGGTTCAAGGCAGGCCGTTTGCCATTCCAATGAATCGCGAAGGACAACAGTCTGCCGCGCGTTCGTAGGATGCCTCCGGGTTAATTTTTTTTTCATTTTATGGTATATTTGAATCTTTCGAACTGTTCAATCAGTATCATCGTTTCTTCTCTCGTCATTATGCGAACTTTATCTGTTAGTTATTTTTGGAAAAAAGTCTTTCTTAAAATAAAAAAAGTCTTAATAAAGATAAGTTTGTGACAATAGTACAATGATAAAAAGAATATGAATATAAATTAATTCTCGGAAAACACTCACAGTTTCTACAAAGTTACTATCAGATATTTGCTGGTTCATTTATTTTTAATTATAATGAAAATATTTACAACTGTTGTAATAAAGTAGAGTTTTTAAATAATTTTATATGAAATTGTATATTAATATAAGTTGTTTAACGTTATTGGGTTAAGTATTTAAAAACTTTTTCGTGGGAATAAGATTGCAAAGAATGGACACAACGAACTAATTTTTAGTTATTAACAATAAACACGGACATTTTGCATATATTTTGCGTTCTTTTTTTTATGTGCTGTTTTGTTGCTACATGTCACTTTCGTCCGAACGCGTCTTAAAATGGTGAGAATAGTGGATAGCCGACGGCTGCCAGGACACAAGGAAGATCCCGAACATTCGTAAAATCGTCCTTTTACGATTTTACCGTGCGCATAATGTCCTAGACATCTCCATAGCTTGTCGCCGAACGCAACGACAACCGCAGTTCAACGTGGCTGCCGCGCGGGATTCTCCGGCGGCGACATATCGAATAATGCAGCAGTTTTATATCGCAGTGGGGAGGTCTAAACCGTCGCAGAAAAAGACTTTCGAGATCACCTGGCTGTTGTAGCTGGAGCTTTTTAACTCTTTGTTGATGGTGGAAAAGAATTTATTATTGACAGCTCTTTTGACTGAATTATTTAACAAAAAAATCTTTACCTTAAAAACATAAATATTTCATTTACTTTGATATTTAAATTACCAATCTCCAGTTAATAAAGAATTCAATAAAAAAGCGTTAACAAAAAACAGATCTCTGTACATTCAGTTTTTCTATTCTTGTATGTAAATTTTTTTTTGTAATGACATAATTAACGTCATGCAATTGTCTTCTTAGAAAGTAAAAATGAATATAAATTATGAATAGGTTCGATTTATAAATTTTAATGTGTATGATCATCAAATTTTTGAGCTGACCAACAGCATAATGCAAGAATTTTACTCAAAATCATACAAATGATTCAATGAACGAGAGATCTTTTCTATCTCGTTGACGATAAAATACAACGGGTCGTAAATATTTTCTAAAGTGTTTTGTCACTTTTATTGCTGTGAGCTTCTCACTCTTTCGTAAGACCAGTAGCGACTTGTGGTATTCGTTGTGGGTTATGGTATATTTCTGCACAGGCTTATGCAAAGAACAGGAAGACAGATAGTAATGTGTGAGACTTAGAATCTTTAAAACTGAGCTTTAACTTCTATAAGTTCTGTAACTTATCGTAATTTAGACTAACTTTAATCATTATTTCATATATTTTATTTTCAAATATATTCTTCGAATACACGCCATATGATACGTTTAAATATAAAAGAAAAAAAACATTCGAAACAATTTGATGAAAATTGGTCTTCTGCAGAAAGTATAACATGCCTTTCGGAGAAAACTTTTGAAAGAAAAATGAATGTTAACTAGAGCATGAAAGAAAAAGAATTCGCAAACATAGATAGAACACGAGACAAAAATGTTACAATGCTACAATTTTCAAATGTGAATGTTTTGGGTCATTTAAGTAGGTCATATTTTCAGTCTGAATTTCCAAATATTTTAAAGTTAATGATATATCTTGATGTAATAAATTATTTTTAATGTGTGTTTTTTTCTTCTATTATAACTAATGGAAAGTATACCGATAAAAATTTATGTACATATACGTATTTTCTACTAGAGACTGTCCCCTATTAAATAGTATACTTTTCATAATACTGTTTCTATATTAATTAAAAAAATAAAAGCTTAAGACATATTAAAAAGGGCTGTTAGGTATCGGTAATTTATAACGGAGCGTGCTATGAATGTCAACTGTATTTAAAAAATACTAATAGTTTCCTGTGGGAACCATTTGCTAAACATCGAGTATAATATTATTTGTGTTCACTGAAAAATTGTTTTTCTATTGTCCTATTGCGTATGGCGGGCATATGGTGATGGTGGAAATATGACCGTGACATTAAACGTTTCTTCAGACACTGCCATATGAAGAACCTGCGAGAGAATATTCTCGGATTTTCAAAATAAGAAATAGACACATTAATTAATTAGAAATAAACACATGTTGACTAAAAAAAATATATATATGTCTATGGAATATTATGTGAATATTGTGTGTATATAAAATATCTATCTGTTTTTTGACTTATAATTGTAGTACTATTATAATTTCAGTTTGAAATGGGCGTTTAGATAAATAGTCACTGTTGAAAAGAAACGAAAGGGCATTAAATAAATTCTTTATTGGTGATTACGTAGTCCGGCGAGATCTAATAGTAAATCAGTCCGAGATGTTTATGAGCATAAAATAAAACTGAAGAAAAGCGCGGGGAGACGAAATCTTTCGAAAAAAATGCGTTTTACTGCAATCCTCCACGAAGTGGTCACTTCGATGGGTTTCGTCATCTCGTAAGGAAAGAAGAGGAAAAGAAAAAGAAAAGATTGCATGTACGATGCAGCGAGTTCTCGGAAATACATGCACGCGTCGTAAAAGTATCTGCTAATTGAGAGAAGAGTGCGGGTAGCGTGGTTTTTACGTTGGAATAACTTCATGTTAATTATTGAAATTGTCGGTGTATTGCAAGATTATTTAACCGAAAGCACCAATTGCGTTTATTTGCATAATTTTGTTTGCAAGCTCTCGGATTTTTTCCGTGCTATGAAAAAGTGTAAGTGCATACATTTGAACATATACAAAAAGATTGATTTTATTATCGAACGCTTCAATGTAATTTTTATATGTAATTTATATATGTATAAGTTATATCGATTCTTTTCTTCAGTTTTTTTACTTTGTTTATCACATATATACATGTTCTCAGTTTAAAGGCGCAATATGGAAAATATTAAACATTTCGCGCCAAATATTTCTGTGCAATTTATATGTTCTAAAAACTATTTGAAATATTGCTACAAATATCTTGTAGCAAGATTATATATCAATTGCAATAATTTACGAATAAAGTAACTTTATTTTAAAAAAAATGACAGATCTAATGAGATATTACGATAACGAAAATCTTCGGATACAATAATTTATCTCGTTATATCTTCGATTGAAAATTTCATTATAGAGAACGTCGATTAAATAATCTAACGTATATCTTTTTCATCGATATTTTTTAATGAAATATAAAGATTAATTTTAAATAAATAGAAATAACAAAATTAAGTATCTCAGAGTAAAAATTTAATAAAATAAATCAAATAGATTAATATCTCTCCTTATAACCAGATCGTTATGTCCATGTGCAAAAACTAGTTTTACATCGGAAGCTGTATGAAAAGGCGTGACAAAGACGGCCCAAACAAATTCGTCAAGGCCACGGGGAGCCCGTTATAACCAATGTTGCGCTCTAAATAAAGTACCGCCATCAATTCCAGAAAAATCAACTAGGAAAAACCGGCAGCTTTGTTGTAACACCGGTTGCTTCAAACTTTAAATTTGCGTCAACTATGCAGCCAGCAAACGATATGGGATTTGAATAATATGATGTCTTTTGACAAAATTCTGAGAACAAGAGAGACCACCAAGAGAAAACTCGCCTCATAGATTTAAAAATGACAAATAAATACTAAAATCCGTGACATTTTTAAAGTAGATATGTTTCTGTCGGTAGATATGGTTCTGTTCTTCGGAAATATACTAGTTTCTTATTTTTTGATGCGCCGACTAACGAATCCTTTAACAGTTCTTTCATGTTTTTTTTTCGGCTTGATTTAACCAAATAGATCTACTATAAATATAGAAGTTGAATTATTACAATTTTTTAAACTCGAACGTGTTTAAATTGTTTAAGTTTAAATTGTTGAAATAATTTTATCAATTGTTATCAGAATTTTATCGTATAGTTTGCATTTTTTATCTGTATTTTAATATGCAAAATCAAATATTAAACAGAAATAATGATAATTATGAAAATTTTAATAAATAATAAAATCTGCATGAACAGATGGACATAAATACAATATTGTTGGAAGAAATTTTTTAGTAATTAAATTAAACAAAAATGCATTAGTACAAGTAAGTTAATATAAAATTAATTAATTATACCTTTATCTATACAATTGGATAGTAGTATATTAAAAAAAAATATTATATTTGTATACGTAAATACTTTTATTGGTATATTTTTTTAAAAACGAAAAATGCCACACATAAAAAGAAAGCATTTTATTTCCATGGTAGTATTTTTTCTAACAAAAATAATTTTGCAGAAAATTATTATGACATAGACAAAAATTTGATAAATAACACTTATTTAATTAAAGAATTGACTTTTTGCTTACCAGCGGTTTTGATCCATTAAATCCCTTTTGTATCTCGACATAAAGCGCAACTGACAAAAGTATGCTGGTTTCAGAAGTCATATGTAATGAGTTTGAAGAAGTATGTTCCACGTTTTTAGCATGTAAACGAATGCATTGACATTAAAATGATAATTCATACGTCTTGTTGCGGATTCCTAATCATAAAAAAATTTAGCTTACAAGACGGGACATTTCTATTTTTACGGAAAGGAAATTTTTGTGATGCTGAATGGCGAAGAAAAACGCATATAAGATAAATTATTAAAAACTGACTTTTCAGTTTTTTCCATGGAACAAATTTCGATATTATTTATTTACGATACAAATATATCACTTTATGTAAAAAAATCTATTTAAGACATTTTTTAAAACTGTCACTTTATCACGCTATTTAATTTTTTAGCTGATTTTTTTATTGGCAACGGCCAACGTTTTATGTTAAATCTTATTTCTTTTTCATTATACTATCTATATATTTCTATTAATTTCTCAACGTATTATTAATATATATTTATTAATCAATTTTGTTAATAAAATTATCTATCTTTGTATTTATATTATACAAAGATAAATTAAAAACTAAGAGCATTAATTTTTTTTACTTAAAAAAGAATGTTTAGGCAAGGGCGAAATTAGATTAATTGCAAACTTAGAGAAGCTTTAGGTTTCTATACCTACTGTAAATCTGCAAGATTCTAGTCAAAGAGTAAGTTACCACTTGCTGTGTATAATGTTGAATAATACATTGTGGTAAGGTTTCTATATGGGCAAAAGGCGTGAAACCATAGTGAATTGAAATTTATAGAAAAATAAGAATAACTGTATGATTTATGAAGAAAAGTGTATGAATGGATGAATATATAGTTTAGTGAAGAGGAATAATAAAATAAAAGGAGTGTATTTTTGGCTGAGCAATTAATAAAAATTCTTTTTTCTCAGAATATAAGAACTCATAGAATGCTATGAAAAGTGTATTGATACTGAAGAAGGTAAGAATAAAAAGAAATGTACAGTTATTAATAGCTTTTGCACTTTTTGAATAAAGACATGATTATCCTTTGTTTTTTTTGTTTATTTTTATATAATCATGTATTGTTGTCGTGTAAATCAAAGATCAACCATTAAATCTCCAATTCTCCGATTATGAATCTATGGTATTCGTCCGTAGTAAGCATCAGTCATATTAAATTATGCCAAATCGATCTTTTTTTCTTCTCACCGAACGTTAGCGCGAATGCTGCGAATCGCTTGGTAATAATAACCCCTAGAAAGATCGACATCGGTTCTCGAGGCAAACAAGTGAATGGCATTAACGTGATGTTATCGATATGGCACGCCATAGAAAATCACTTTTGCTTGAACGACAGACCGTACCTTCGACAAAGCGTGGCCCCGAGTGCGCCCCACTGTGGGTACATGAAAACTATTTCAACATCTCCGTATCGGATATACACTCGTTTCAGATAAAATCCACGCGCAAGTGTTTCATCCATTCGCGCTGTTATCGGGTAAGTGCAGTCTCGGAGTTTTCCACCGCGAGATGAAATTATAGTTTTATTACGAAGTTCCATCTTTTCTCTTTAAACGCAAAAATGGATTTTGAGACGGTTTCTCATCGCAACGAAGAGTTATTGTTTGTTGAGTATATATATATATATATATATATATATATATATATCTTTACATACGGCAAGAAAGTCTCTAAAATCAGCGATTTTTCAATGTAACACAGAGCCATTCCTCTGCAGAGAGGAGAATAGCAAGCCAAACTCTCAAATAATTATTTCTTCACCAACAATGCATTTGTTCTATACAAATGTGCATTATACGCATATGCACGGGAAGATGAATTAGATCGGCAGCTGCGGCAGTACCTTCCTTTAGCGTGTTATTTTCCATCGGGGTTAACAGATTATGAAGATGTCTCCGGATTAAATACGTCGCACCTGTAAGCGATCCATTTTCCCAAACATCCTCGCGACCCGCGTCCCCTTCCAGGGCGTGACTCTGAAAAACCACCGGCGTCCAAACAGTCCGTCGAATCGAAATAGAGGGACAGAGGGAGAGGAGAGACTCTTATACACAATCAACTGACTGTATAGACTTATATACGGATAGTATCCGTGCGAGAATCGAGTTTACCTGACTTACAGAGGTTCCTGTTTATCGTTATTTATGGCTGAAAATCCCCACTTCTCTGAAAGAGCCTGAAAATACCCCCCAAAAGAACTCTCCATCTTCTTCGCTCCTATCGTTCTATGCTAAGCTTTGTCAGGCTCTCTACCATTAAATATATACCTCGAGAAGTCTTAGAGAAGTCTACACGTGACGAATCTTTCGAAAGTAACAGTTCTTTTCGTACGATAGTAATAGACAAACCCGAATAACAATATACATTTTACAATTGATTTTAGAAATAAATTTTTCTTTAGTGAATAAGACAATCTTGAAGAAAATTAATTTATTTTATATTTTTAATAAGATAGAACAAAGTCGCATTTGTGAGTTTCTTGTAAAAAGGAAAACTAAAGGAAAGGAAAGGAAAAGGAAAAGTAAAAACGATTAACTAGACACGAAGTGATGTGACACGAAGAATTTATTTTTTACGTTCTTTACAACAGAAGTCTTTCAATTGTCAATGTTCCACAGTGCTATAAATTACAGGGGTAGGTAAGGGATAAGTAATAAGTATAGTACGCATAATACACGTCTGTGTGTGCACGTTGTGTATTGTACTTCGTAAATTTCTCAGCCACAACTTTCTATTCCTTTGTAAAAAAAATATAAAAAATTGTTGGAAAAGACAAATGTAGTGATTCACGAAACTAATCAAATATACTATACAACAATTGATTCGAAGAAGGCATACTGACGAAAATAGCCTTATAATATTTGATCAGATTTATCGTATATTTTATCTCCGAAAAACGATAGAAAGAATGTGTCATGAAAGATATCATTGTGAATAAAATCTCTTTAAAATAGAATGATCTGATGCTTATGAAATTAATAATACATAATATTTCTTATCTTTTATTTCACATGAAAGTCCATATTTAATTTAAATCGATAAAAATTATTTACAAATATTTGTAAATTTATTTACGCTTGTATGTTGATTTTGTGTACGGCTGAGAAAGAATGTTTTTCAGGGGAGATCTGTATCGCTCTGTAGACGTTCAGACGAGACACACACGAGACGAGATATAAAGTGTATCATAAAGATAAACGAAATAAGTACTGACGAGACGCGGACAACAAGCAACGATAATTGCTCCGATCGATCTGATTATTACACTTCGTGATCGAAGAGATAAAGACCGATTGTCTCGATAGGCGTATAACATAGGCTCGTCTATGTTCACGACATTCGATATTACGCTCGAAAATGAGAGAAATTGTTCCTTTAATTATAATCGATCGCTAAGGACTTATTCACACGTTCTGAAGGCAACCGGTTCTCGCGCGAGTTAGTTCACGCCGAGTTATATCGCGGTTACTGAATTATTCTCGAGGCGAAATATATATCGATGTGTGCCCGCGAGGCGGTATAAGTCTTCGAAAATGATCGCTGAGGTATCCGAGGTATCCGTGGGTCGACGGCGGCCCTGACCGAGTGCCTTCGACGTAGAATCCCAAAAACGAACGCTTCCAAGATGAGAACGACGAGGATCGTTCGGACCAGGTAAGCATATAACGATCTCTCCGATCCTTCTCCCCATTCTACCGCCCGGAATATAAACTGTTTCTGGGAACCGGGAGTCGTATATCTTGCTGAACGACAATGCCGGAGTCACTCACCCACTCACCTGGCCGGACCCATCTCGATATAGACGCGGACGACGAAATCTGCTCCAGGAAGAGAAGATCGGATTGACGGTTTGACTTTTTTTTCAGATAGTTTCACGATCTCTGTCTCTGTCGAGGAAGGTGTGTGGTAAACCTTTTTTTTTTTCAATTTTATCCTAGATGTAGTATACTGTATCCTACTCATTTCATCTCTTTCGACACGCGATCTGCCGTTGCTTTTAATAGCTAGTCGCTAATCGAGATGAAAAAAAAAAGATTCGAAAACTCCCGGTTACGCGGTCAAGAGTGAGATTCTTTCCATCTTTCTCGATGATCGATGTTACGAGATCTGATGTATTGTTTTTTTATAACGAACATATTCTCGCCACTTGTGATGTTACCGTTCCAGTATGACCTACCATCCATTACATACAAAGCTTTTAATTGAATTTCTAATTGTTTTTTTATCTTGGCGTTTTGAAGCTGCGCTCTCATACAGGATTTCATAATCGTTTCGACTTAGCATCACTCATTCCTACATTGGCGCGCAATCTGTTTCAGGAGAAGTAGATAGATGATTTCTCTCTGACATCACCTAACCATTACACAGAAAGATACAATCGCGCAGTGAGTCATTAAATTGCAAATCTGCCGAGGGGTATACAGGAAGCGGAGTCTCGGATGCAAAGTGCGTTTCTCCTTAGTAAAACTATCGCGTCATTATTCACCGTCGGTGCGAAATATTTCGGTTTTCTTCAGCTGGCAAATGTTCGGCGGGCATCATGACGATACCACCACCTCGTTGTCGCAGGCATCGGGGATGACTGGACGAACTTCCTGGCATTTTATCTGGTAGTAAGTATCTTGTCGCCTGGCATTAGTGTATCAGCCAGTCACCGGGGTGACAGATCCTTATCTAGGATCGAGGAGACACGCCGTCTCACCCGTGCCCGTTTCTCGGTCACACCTCCGTTTGGCATCTATAGATCGCATTACTACCGCGAGGCCAGCTGCGCCGAGATCCTTCATTCGATTGTGCGCTCTTTTTTTTTGCTCCGGTCCATTCGTAACTAATGCCGAGTGGGAAGACGATCTCTTTTGGTAGATAGCCAACGGGACACCGTGATCTTCGCGTGCCGCGCGCCGCGGTTTTTATCGCGAGGAAGCCCCGCGACTACAACATTTTATACGTCAGTCGCTACTTTGCATTCAGTAGGGAAGTCAGATCGAGGATGTCTCAAGGACGCTACGAGACAGCACACCCGCGCATACGTCGAGACAACCCAGAGGAGCGTCCTGTAAGCTAATGAGGTTTGTATCGGCCTTCTTTTTGACAAGTCTGTCACTACACGTTAATTCGCTGCTCAGAAAACATCCTGTGACGTCGCCTTCGTCCCTCGAATGTTACTAATCCCTTTCCGCTCACAAGTTATCTCGCGAGCCAACGTCGGTCTTCTGATGCTTCGAGCGAGATATCTTGGCGATCTAATGTCGTCCGTCTGTCACTTCGGATGCGAAACATCGTGTATTGTCGATAAGATACAATTTAACTTTAGTATTCTTCGATAGCGTAGATACAAACGGCACGCAGATAAGCGAGGGAAAAGTACAAGATACTATCTTGCATTAGAAAAAATTAACGTGAGAAAATTTGCACGAAAATTTTTCCGAGTTAGATTAAACGAGTTACAACTATTAATGTATTCCTTTTTTATATATGAAACAGAGAATATTTATTATTGTTTTTCTATGCATTCAATATCGTATGAACAATATCCGAGATAGTGATATATCTTTATGTTTGCAATTCACGTTAATGATAGATCCTTTTTCGAAGCATAAATTATCTTGCATTGAACAAGATGCCGAAACGATACTAAACAGACAATTCGATTGAAGAGTTGTAACGACGTTCGTAATACGGGTCACGTTCGCCACGAATTCGATCACAATGATTCGTACGAATCGAGGGAGAAGAGAAGAATGAAAATATGATCGCGCCGCGATCTTAATGACTGCCGAGCCAATCGTACCTTCGATACGCCGAGTAGTCGGCAGCCGGTCGTTTGAATGGAATAATTAGATGATTATCTTTTATTTATCCGCGGCTTTGATCAGCCGCCCTAGCGGCATAAAAGGACGCCATTTGCAATTATCCAAGAGAAGAGGAAGAGCGTATCGTTCTCGCGGGGAATGATACCTCTATTATAATCAAGCTTACCATTACGAGCCACCCTCTCTATTTCGCGTAACTCCGTCGTTCCCGGAAGGGAAATAAAACAATATTTTTCTATTACTCTTTTTTCTCTCTATAGAATGCTGCATTTTTACTTATAAGGGTACCATATAAGAAAATTGGAAGAATTTGGTTATTTGTCATCAACGTGGCAAAGATTAAAAATAATATAGAATTTTTCATAATAAAAATAGGAACTGCGATAAAATGTTTCTGCAATTTCTCTCTATTATAAAAATTCTTTTTTACATTAATTAATTAAATTTGCATCATAGACGAAAGAATTGATTTAAATATCTGCGATTTACATATTGAATCATCAATGATTGGCAGTTGAGTTTTTATGGCACCACGACATCGATCAAGATATAGATCTAATAGGGAAAATTTTATTCCAGCATCGCTGAATAAATGAATTAAGTTCGATATTTAATGTTAAATTAAAATTACTTATTGTTTTAAACATTTATTCCGTCTAAGAAGATATAGATAACTCTTAATAATTTTTTACAATGATAAAATTTATATGTAAAATTTCTATTTATTATTTATACATGTAAATGATAGATATACATTTGTGATACAAATAAAAGCCTGTGAGCTATTATAACAATATGCATAATGATTATTCATTTTAGTCTAGCTAAGCAATTCTTCCATCTTACGTCATCAGTTTTGTTGACAGCAGAGTCATATTTTCCGCTCACATGTTCATTGATCTCATTGTAAGCAAAAATCCCCCTTTTATATCGAAAATGTCTAAATCAGGAGGCGACCGTCTGTATCGATTCCATTGATCGGATCACGGATCGACGCTGCGCGAGGATCTATTATGCGGCTGTTAAAACGAGAAATTGAGCAGCTTTTGGTGTAATTTTCTGGAACCCCTAGTGTGGTCTAAACATGAGGAGACAAACTTGTGAAAAAGAGGCTATATCGAGTAGGTGGGCCATTGGATGTTTCCCTATCGAACCACATCCACGAGCGAAGTTGGCGAAGTCATCTGTAACGAGAAAAAAAGTCAAGAATACAGAAGGACCGCTCAGGTACCTGAGTCGAGAATCATCGTCGTGTGTCCTTTCGTAAAGAGACGGGTTCCAACAATAAAATTTGCCAGCATCGGAAATCATTGTCATTCGGAGTGAAAATTCAAACCAGTTCTTCAAGCTACGGAACGAAACCACCCAGTAAGATACTGGTCAAAGATGATCCGTCCAAAATCATTGACCATTAATGGTTCGTGCAAAATGGAAAGCGATTTTCATTTATCATTGCGTACCTGCCATGAGCTTTTGAAATACTATGGGAAGTGCCGTAAACCGGCTACATTCTCTCTTGGAGAAATATAACTTCCCGGATAGAACGGAATTCCTCGATATAAATCAATATTTTTAATTAAATTGCAGATTTTTATATATACTTCTATTTTTTTAGAAGAAAAAATTAATAGTTATTGAATTTGTAATTTTTACAATATATTTATAGCAATAGACAAAAATTGTTTATAAAAAATTATTTTATATTAATAATATTTATATGTCTGATTTATGTAGTTATGGATTTTTATTATTATTACATAAATAAATATAATATTTGAAATTGTTCGAAATACGTACAAAATATACAAATATAAGTAATATATAAAATTAAATGTATATTTTTGAATGCTATTTTAAGAGATCAAAACAAGTACATATTATGTCTCTTCTGTATATATGAAAAATATACTATTACTTAGAAACCCGTATTTGTAATATTTGTAATATTTCCGTTCTCATAAACAGATATAAACACGGAAAACGAGTGATTACAGAGTGATTATTATAGATTATTTTAGTTCGCTACTTAGGAAATATGACGTGCACAACTGTGCCACTTGCATTATCTTGAAACTGCAGGCGTTTATGACTCTAATAAATACTTCAAAGATAGCGTGACCAACAAGAATACCCGCAACTTTCTTGTGAATGATTCTACTCGACATGAGGTAAATCGAAGAAAAATATAACACAGCGTGCAATTATGAGCAACTGGCTAAAGAAAGCAAACATATTGGAATAATCATTGTGAAATCGGTGAAGACGCCGCTTATCGCGGAAATAAAAATTAGCATGACATAAAAAATTTTACTAAAACGATGTCAATATAATTTTTATGAAGATAATACATCGCACTCTACATCTGATTAGCGTCGTAAATAGCACTTTTGTATCCAAGTATATATGAACATAAACAACAAAAGCTTTTCCTCTCTCAAAAAGTTTTCTATTTTTTCTATATATTTCTGAGGCATTACACTTTTATTAAAATTATATCTTACAACTAATTCAAGATCGTAGTCAAAATTCTGAGTATTCTGAGTAACTTGTAAAAAAATTATTACTAGGAAAAATTAAATCATTTTTGAAAATCGTAACTTTTTAAAAAAGAATTTAAATAAATATTATATGCATAATTGATTATTTTTATTTCTTAGTGTCAGTAAGAGAAATATTGCTGAAAATTGTGTTGAAATTTTTAACAGAGGACAATGTTGAAATTCTGAGAAATTGTCATAAAAAAAACAAGAAAAAAAGAAATTGAAAAAATACAGTAGGATGTAGTAGTTTACGCATCTTTTTATTCTGACCGAACGGTTATAGATCAGGGTGCGAAAACTAAGCCGGAGGAAATCGAAAAAAATTATTACTCGCTATAAAAGTTTACGATATTTAAACTTATGACTGCTAACTATGTGACTAGAGGAAGTGAAACTCTGCTATTCTTTGCTTCGTTTATAGGCAGAAGATAAAGATCGACCGTAAATATAATAGTAAAAGAAACCAGAAAGCTTTCTCCGATATTGTGTGGTCTATGGTATTTTTCTAGCAGTTCTCAAGAAACATACGAGACAAAAAAATAATACATTGAAATACATAGAATATGATCTATTAATATCAAATAAAAAAAAATTTAAAGCATTTATGACCCGATAGCAATATCGGGATTTTTTTGTGACATAATGCAACTCGCAACTATCCTCTTCTTTTGCTACAATAATTTACAAAAAATTTTTTGTATATTATATAGATGAGACAAAAAATATAGGAAGAAAGCATAAAGAAAGTTCGAGATACATAACGTATAAGTTTAAACCAGAGATGTTCACGTTTGGAGCATTTCAAAATGTTTTTGCGTGTAATATTAACAACAAAAACACAATCTTGCGTGAAAAATAATGACAGCAGCAAACTTTCCTATAGATCGTTTACTACGAAAAAAAATTCATCGATTTACCTACGTCATCCTGCGATGATCACGAATTGATTTTTCTCAGCCGAATCTTAAATTAATTTTGAATCACTGTTTATCGGTCTAAAACGTAGAACCGACGTTATCGCATTAATTAGAAATTTCACTAGTCGTTACATTTAAGATTCGTTGAACGGCACTTCCACTGAAAGGAAATAATAACGCGATAACACGATGATCTTCTTTCAGAAATCTCAACAAGAAGTACGAAGTAAGGTGAATACGACCTAGGCAAAATTTATGTCGGCTCGGCCGAAAATCGAGTCCGCGAGAACGCTCCGAATGGCACGGTACCGGGATAAGCACCGGTACCTTCACCACGACCATCATCAGCGTCAGTACCACTGGCACGTCGTTGCACCGGCTAAATCATTAGACGCTCGAAAGCACGAGCCCCCCCGTGGTTTCGAGCATTAGTTCATCTGTCTCTGGTTCGCTCCGCAGCCGTTCTCCTTCCCGATGAAGTCTCGAAGTTGCGTCCTTCTTCTTCTCTTCTATCCCTCTCTTTTTCTCGATCTTCTTTCTTCCTCTCACGTTCAACCTTCTTTCTATAGCACCCTCTTGCTTCCTTCGTTGCCCTACTCGCTTCCTCTTTTCGCTCCATCCTTTTTCGTCCCATTTCATCATTTTCTCTTTTCCCGTTCGTCATATCTCGTGCTCTCTTCTTCTTCTTCTTCTTCGATACGTTGTTTCCTCCTCACCAACATATATGCCACATTGCCTTCTCCTTGTCTCTGTTATCATATCTCGTCTTTCCTTTGACTGTTCCTTCTCCATTCTCGTTCAGGGGGTTTCGGCCGGTGCGCGCCGCTTAATATATGAATCTCACGCATCGAACCCCATGGCACCGCGGGGTACAGCAAACGACATGTGTTTCTCTACTCTCGGAGTCTTCTACCCTCTCCATCCGGACCGTCTTTCTTCCTTCGTCCTGCACATTTCTGTCGCGCTTCACTTCTTGGTCATGCCAAGTCGTCCTTATTTTACAAACACCGTTTGGAAAATCGAATGCAGCGCTGAGTACCAAAGGTGATTGCGCATTGTGAGTGCGATCAACACTTTACGATACGATGCAGTAATGTATTTTCTCGATAAATACATTTCAGGTAAGATTTAGTTTGGTTTTCTAATCTGAAAATTGTTTGCCTCTAAATCATTCGTAGTCCGGTGAAACGCTTATGATTGAGTTAAATCATATTTCTCATGACAAAGATGATTGCATCTGCGGCGGAAAATAGCTTGCAGGGGTAAAATCTTTTAAATGACGATGCTGCGATATATTCTGCACGGTTGGGAAAGGAAGAAATTGAAGGAACATTTGGCTGGCACGAGCGCAGAGCAGCACGGTGTTTTTCATGGTTGTCAGAGAACAATGAGATCAGTGGGAAGATGCAATCTTGTGGGATACGAGAAATCCAATTTGGCCGATTTATTTTCTTCTCACCTCTCTTGTGACACACTTTGTGAGCAAGCCCACCTACAAGTTATGACGCACATTTCACGCTCACAGCAAAAATAATTCTGAAACAAAGTTTTATCGTACAAGAAATACTTTGATAATTTATTGATAATTTATATCAATTTTTCTTCAACCACCTACTTTATCGTAACGACCCTACAAGCTTTAGCCTGTTTGTGGAAATAATTTCATTCGTACGATATAATAATTGTAGAATGTACAGGTTGCTAATTGACCTTTAAAATTGCGGGAGCAACGTAATATTGCATTATACGCGATCGCAATTTTTTTTTTGAAAGTCACGTGCATAATATTAATCGGTGATATTTACGATGATATCTTACATTATTCTCTGCTGAATATTCACGCGACTGAAATGGCACGGACTCACGCCGCTAACTGTGCGGCAGACAGGCGAGGTGCATCCAGATTCATCACATATACCATTTATCGCGACACGCGTAATCCTCTTCTCCGCACTATTAAGCAAACATCGCATTAGGCAGGAAAATGTCAAACGTATTCGCGTCGCGCCGTTGTAACGTACATCTGTAACAAATGTGAGGCGATACAAAATAATAAGCCTATTAGTCACACGAAGGGAAGGGGGAAATTTACGGGGGAAGATCCACCTTCGCATAACCTGTGATAGACCAGATAGACCAACTTTCTCTCTTTTTTTTTTCTTCTCTTTCTCTTTCTCTTCGTATCCTTTCTCCTCTTTCTTTGCCCCATCTTTCTCTCGGACGTATGTATCATTCCGCTAGTATCTCGCGCGCGTATCGTGCGTGCTGCGTTCGTGTTTCCACGTGTCCACGTGTACACGGCCGATCCCGCGGTATTCACGCAAGGATTTATGGCGCGTCCACTCATTCATAAAAATATTATTCAAATTTAGACTGTCTAGACGGCGTACGATGAGGAATCGGACCGCTACACGAGGGAGACGACGAAGGTGCCGCGTTTAGATTCATCGAAACGTTGTGTCACCGAGAAAGAGACTCCATACTTATCTCACCTATTGATAGCTTGAAATCTTATCGAAATGTTTTTCATTACCGGTAATATATTAGATCCGAAAAGAAGCTCTGTTAAAAATGAAATTGATAGATTTAAAATTTGCAATATTAGTTAAAGGGATATTTTATAATTAAGGAAAAATGGTTATTTAATTATTCGAAATTTTAAACTTTTCCTCGCAATTTTAATTATTAAATGCTTATGTGTAAAAATGTAAAGTTTAATATGAATAGTCATAAAGAAGAAAAATACATTTTATTTTCTTTTAATGTGAGATGACGCGTGGCTCCGTGCTAACGCGAATGATTAGTAACAAAAGAGTCCCGAGTTCAAATTCCGGCCCCATTCCATGTACAATTTTTAGCGGGAAGTCACAGAAAATCGTTATAGATCTAGGTGATTAGGGACTGAGACATAGAGACCTGCTCGCCAATCCTACTTCTTTTAATATATAGGAAATAGTTGTTATTAACAACTATTTCCTATAACAATTTGTTATAAAATAGATGTGATAAAAAATAGTTGTTAAGTTATTGCTTCGCTCATTTCTACTTTTTCAAGCGCGGTTCCACGGTTTCTTGATCTTGCCGTTGTCCTTTCCGTTTCTTTCCACGTCACGATTCATCGCTCCTTCGCACGCGCGGTTGCGGCGACGAGGGCAAGTTATTGGCATCTCCTTTACGACATCGGCTCGATAGGCATTCTCGCTGGGACATTATACCTCACGCGAAATAATTTATGCACGTGCCGCGAGATACGCGTGATTATTTCACGAGATAAGGGCGTGGGACGCGGAAATTATTAACTGCCGTACAGCCGATCGCAAAACTCCATCGTGGCGAATCACGCGGCGTTCACCACATGAATTGTATGAAATATTACATATTATTACGGAGGCAACGCTTTTTTCGTTTTAATCACGCGTATTAAGTATTCATTAAATTACACGCCTTGCGGATATTTATCTCAATAATAAGTGCCTTTGAATGTCAGAAGCTCGAATATTACTCTTAACGTTGTTCGAGAATGCATAAAGATTTCTTTGCATCAATGTATGAATATTATAAACGGAATAATCAAAGAGAAATAATTTTCTGCACTTCTTGTTGATTATTCTCAAAGATTTTGTATTCACTTTTGCGCGGGACATTTCTCGCAGCCTTTCGACTGACCGTATCCCATTGCACTGCCCACGCTTACATCTTGATTCGCGAGTGTTAGCGCCATAAATAATGTGCCTCTCTTCCTCTCAGAATTTTATCGGCGTACCAACCATATTATGTGGGGTGAAAATTTAATGGCTAGGCAGGGCGTTATGGTTAACGAAAATAATAATCGAGCACTAAAAATAGCGGATATTTCACAAAACTTTATTTTACGAATGGTTTTCAAGACATGATTTGCAAAGCAATCAACATTTGAAAGTTCTTCGACTGTAATTGTTTTCAGATTCAAAATTGAATTGTCTATAAAATATTAAAATTATTGACAACTTCGAAGTCAATGAAAAATTGTCGTATACAGTTTTCAATTATACATTCGTGGGAAAATTTTTTTTGCGTCAAGAAATGTCAAATGAACGTACGCGTGCGATTTCGAAAAGGAGGGAAATAAAGAAGAACGTATGCGAGAAGGCGGAACGAAAGGGCGAGGAAAGAGAGGCACACGAGGGATCATGGTGAGCGGGCGTGCGCGATCTCCTGTGTAAAACCCCACGGGTCACTAACTAAACCAATGAGACCGTGCTGGGATTAAATAATTCATGCTGGGAGTGTAATCCGCAAATTTGTTTGGGATTACGAACGCGCCGCATTTGCGCCGCGTGCGGTCAAACAATGACTATCTTTCAACACCATGATCCCTGTGTATTCCATTTCTTTTTAATATCTCAATTTAAAAAGGCCGTTCGTACGTTTGTAGTCTCCTCGCAGAGGAGAATTTGTGGCGCGTAAAATGTTTACGTCGCAATTCTCGCAACTTATTCTTCGTTTCTATATCCGATGCTATTATTCGTAACTATTATTTTTTCGTATAAGGAGACACAATATTCTCGCAAGATTTTGATTTTCTTATTTCGATTAGTCATTAAAAAAGTGTTTTATTGCATTTAAAATTCTTTTGTGGAGATCTTTAAAATTAGAATGATAATAGAGCGATCATCTTCTTTTAATTTAATGTTTTTTTTTATTTCTATTATTTGAACGCATAATCGAAGAGATTAATCGTGTGTCGAACTATCGAGATAACACATAGATTCGTCAGTTTGGTACGCAGAGATGCTTTAGAAACAAAATGGGCGCGAAAGGACGCGGGAATATGCACATGGAGGTACGTTAGACGACATACGGGGAACACGATGTCCCACATACTCTCTGTGTGTCCGATTACCCGTTGCCTGACGTCGGGTGCGACCTCCATTACTTCTTTGGTGACGGATAAAGGCGATATGGGGGGTCTTTCGGACCCCTTTTATTTCATTCCAGCAACTCTGGGGCAGTCTTATACCGAGAACGGAAACACAAGTGCCAAATGTGTAATGATCGCTAAACGAAACCATCCTGACTCTTCAGTCCTGAAATATATACATATGTATCTTTATTTTCTTGTAATATATTATCAATATTCGCTGGAATATTTTATGAGGAATTTCCTAACCGTTATTCTGAAGGTAAAGGAATTTGGAAAATGTAACATATTATAAAAATGAAAAGTTATATAATTGTTTCTTAAAGCGATAAAAAAGGAATATAGTTATATCGGATTATAATACTATTATATATATAATCAATGTTGATTATATATGTAATTGTCAAGTTGCTTGAATATATGTTTATACACTGTTAAACTCGTAGTGTCAAATTATACTCAATTTGAGTCATTTTTAACTTATTCCATAGGTCGCTATTGCTCCTTTTCAATATTTCATAAATTTTGACTAGAAGGAAGGTAAAATTTTGACGACCATGAAAATTAAATTAGATAAATTAACAACATATTGAGTAAGGCTTACTCAATATGTCGCTAATTTTATCTCAATGTTTTAGTCAAATTAACGAATATTGAGTAGGAGCAATGGCAACCCAAAGGAGTTTACAGTGTAGTGTTAAAATTTGCGGTCTCGTGAATATCTCTCTATTCGTGAATTTCACGAAATAATTCGGGAAACGTGAATGATTTATCTGACAGCTAGATTCGAATGATTTGAGTGGGCTCTCCCTACGAAAAATCGGCGGCATATTTTTTCTCCGATCTGCCTGGAACAACCAGGTGGCCGCGCACCAGTTGTTTGCGCGCAACCGTGCTCGACAACGCTGCGCAACGCGAGGAAAAGAAGAAAAAAAGGGAGTAAGGCGTACGAAATCATCGAGTCGGCTGTTAAAATTATAGAGTGAAAGCGGGCGTCGCGATGCCTCCCAGGGCGACGCGGTATTCAGTCGCGAGGAACCCCCGCGAAGAACCGCGACAATGGCGCCCACCACGAAAAAGAGAGAAAGACAATCTTCCTTTTTCCCTCGTTTGTTCCCTGCTGCCCCTACCTTAACCCCGATCACGGGGGGTCCCGTTCGTACGCTACCGGTCATTCGGTTGACATGGACGTTTGTATACGATCGCACGAATTGCGATCTGGCGTGTACGTGCCTAATCATGCGGCAGTGAACCCTGTTGATCTCCTTTCGAGTGTTTCGGAGTCGGTTATACCAGTCGACGTTGAACTTAACTAGCTTTTTTTTATTTATTGAGAAAATTATCGCAAGAATAATAAGAATTTGTCAAGTCGCTAAAGCGACAATTAATTTACATTAATGTTCGGGATGACGCGTGGCTCTGTTCTAACGCGAGGGATTAGGGACGGAAGGGTCTTGAATTTAAATCTCGACTCTCATCCCACATACACTTTTTTGTGGGAAATTACAGAGGATCTTTATAGATCTAGGTAAAATTAGGGTCGGAAAATAGCTCTACTCGTCCATCTTACACTGCTACATTAATGGTAAATATTTAAGTTTATTAAATAATCTCTGCCTGTTATATTTAATACATTCGCCGTCATGATGGCCACTGGTAATCGACATTGAATTAACTTGTGTGTTAACTATAAGAATTCAAACATTTACATTATCGTTTATAATTCGAAATTGTAAGGCGTTCCTTTTCGGTAGTGTGCCTTTATCAATTTCGTCGGCGGTTTCGAACGGGCTCTTTCCTCCGGATCGTTAGCGAAATTGCAGAGAGCTGCGCTCAATGTCGGCGCGATCAACGTGCGTTTGGTCATGAGGACCCCCGCAAGCAGCCGTGACAATGAGCACCCGTTCGCGGGGGGTCCATCTATTCGTCCTGTTAGATATTCGTTCGACGTAGCACACGCATACGTGCCACTTCCGACTTCTCTCGTACGTTAGTATCATTGGAACGAAGAAAATGGCGAATTGCTTCAATATTAATGTTATCTGTGCTATTAGAATAATTTATTCTACTGCCTTTGCATTATAGCTAACGTGACCATCAATATGATCGTGAATTGGGTAATCGTGTTTCCAGGTCACTGTATATCAGTATCATAAAATTTTACTAAACAAAATTTTATTAAAAATGACTATTAAAAAATTTTATGTGGCTCTTAAAAATTTAACAAATTAAGTAAAATGAGAGGCACGTACGAATGGAAAAAATGTCAATAAAATATTAACTGAAACGTTTCAATTATTTGTTTTAATCATCCTCAGAAAGTGTATGTATATATTTAGATGATATAAAGTTATAACAGAAGAGAGGAAGAGAGAGACAAGAGAAATGAACGGAAGACTCTTCGCTTCGACGCGTTTATCATGGCCACTATTGAGGCTGCCAATCGACGTGGAAATTAATATGCTAGAGGAACTCTCGTCAGATTCGAGCGGCGAGAGTCCCACCTTTTAGTCCGTTCGCTCTTTGTCATCCGTCGTCGCTACGCGAAAGCTCAAAAGCGCGGAAACGTACCTTCATTTCCGAAAACCGACTCCGTCGAGTGGTACTCCGCGCTCGAGTTGCACTCGATTTGAACCCCTAAGTCTCTGGCACGAGGCCAGAATCGGGCTGCCAGATGCTTTCGAGTACTTAGGAACTCTTTCGCGCGTGCGTGCAGCACGCGCTTATTCGCGCTTCTCAAAAGCTGTTTCGCGCGAAGATAATCGATTAGTTTCGATTATCTTGAAAAAATGAAAGCATTATCTGCTGAATGATAAATGGATAAGCCCTTATTAGAATCCTATAATAAGTCCTTATCATGTTTGTCCTAATGCAGTGTAGTGTAAGATAGGAGAGTAGGGCTACTTCAGTCGCTAATGTCACTTAGATTCTCTGTGACTTCCTGCTGAAAATTATATGTAGCATGGAAACCGGAACCATTTGAACTCGGGACCTTTCCATTACAAATCACTCGTGTTAGCATAGAGTCACGTGTCATCCTGTTCGTCCTAATAAAACTTATATTCTTTTACAGTTTTATTGTTTATCTTGTGTATTGACTATGGAGATTAGTAATAATCTAAAATAATAAAATATTTTTTATGTATTAATGATTACTAGAGACGGTGATTCATCCTATCAAGTTGTGTCAATTATTGGAGAAAAAAACGTGACAAATTTTTGCTTTATTGTTATATTCATACAATACGACTGATTTTAGTGAGAATCATTGCGATATTGTTTCCCATGGAATCGATTTATCCGGGAACGATCGATTGAAGAAAGACAAAGAAAGAGAGAGAAAGAAAGAGGGTGATTTCTCACGGCATCTATATCTAATGTGCGTACGAATTCATCGAGTCGGCCCATTTCCAGCGCGGTGGGTCCAGCAGATCGGGGCACAATGACTTATAAAGCGTCTTCGAGTGAAACTCATCTGCTCGTCTGCCAGGCAACAATGCTGCGATACAATGATACACCTCTTCCCCGAGCAACTCCTCCTTTTTATCTGACTCTCTTTGCCGGCGCCGAATGCACGCGGAGAATCGAGCGGTGCGCGATGATATGCGCTCATACTAATGAGGATAACAAAGCGAAATGCTGATTTACGAGAAATGATAGTCTCAATTTGAAATATACAGATCAATTATCTGCGCGACAAATATCGTCGTCACTCGTAATAATTAACGATAATTCAGAGCAATAATTAATAATAATAATTCTAATATGATTTCTCTCTAGAAATATACGCAATATATCCTGAAATTCTAATTTACTAAATAATCATTCACTTTTTATAAATATCTTTTAATATATTTTGTAAGTCACTTTTACGAAGAACAAAAATATTTTAACGACATAAGTAATATTAACTAAAAGCTCTACTTCTGATTTTATACACATGGTTTAGTCGATTCTTTGTGCAAACGTTGGACATTTGTATCGAAAAAGAAGTCAAGAATAATATAATAGTATGAACTTTTCACGAATTCACGAAATGATAAATTTACTTCTTTTTTTTGTAAACATTAAGGCTGAGATACGCCGGGAATAACACAGGATGATAACATCGCGTTCGCTCATACGCGGCAAATAAAGTGACAATCTATTATTTACGGCATCGTACATCTTTGGTTACTGCCCCAGAAGCGACAACACACTTCTGTGCTCAGATAAGAATTTATTGTTACACCTTGGTCCCTGCAGCAACATATCTTCTACCGTGGAAGGAACACACTTGGGACGCAATAAAGCGAGCCATAAATTCCTCTATGGATTACCCCTTTATATCGATGTTCTTCGCTACGAAACGTAGTCGAGAACATCGAAAACGTAAGTGTCTTTTTAAAGCAATGCGTAAATTACCTTTATCTCTTGCGTTTCAATTGTTAAACGAATCTCAGATATCCATCAAAGATAACATAGATCATAGAACATACATTCTCGTTTCCTTCTGTTTGTTAAAAACCCTTGTCGAACAAATGACCAGTTCTTTAATAATTAATTAATAAGTAAATAGCAACCGATGTGCATAACACAGGATAAGTAATTACAACAAATATTGACAGTTTTGATTATCGGGCAGGGATCTTACGCCTAATAATTTTTTTATAGATTTCATCTTCAGATTAATTGATCTGTATATTTCAAATTGAGACTATCATTTCTCACTTATCACTTTATCTTTTGAATTACTATCCAACAATTCTTTTCTAATATTTTTCTCCATTAATGTCTTTCTGAAATTTATAAAAATGCAGAGAGAAGATGTAAAAAGAATGTTAAACTGTAATTATCTTTATAAAACATTATCTATCTATCTAACAATAAGTAGAAAAAGCTGATTTTAAGATTTTCTTTGTAACGTCCTTGATGTAGAATAATTTGATTGCTTAAAGCAATCATGGATGGCTTACGTAATTAAAAAAAATCCTGTCTATTATTTGGCAACCGCAAATTTCTTGTTTCGTGGCGATTTTGTCGCCTACCGAAAGAATACCGTCTCACTTCGCTTCTTCGAGCGACTGTCGGCGCGAGTCCGTGTTAAAAGGTCCGGGTCCTCCGTTCTTGCGGTGCCAAGTCATGCCTCCTGTGGCGCTTGTTGTCATTGTCAGTACCCGCAATCACGCAATGATCAACGCGTACGTACGCGAGCGGATGGGGGATCGGCGATCCTCACCGAATCGATCCTTTTTGATGAACCCACCGGGCGGGATATATCAAAGGCCTCGAAAGTGTACCGCCGCGGCGATTCCGTCCGTGACGGCGACGTGATGATCGAATCATCACGCGCCAGGACGCGTCGAGCGTGACTTCCTGTCGAAATCGTATTTCACGAAATCGAAATAATTGTCGGGAATGAGAGAACATTCAATCGGCGCGGTTCACTTTGAAGAAATCGATCGTTTTACTCGCCTATTCGATGGCGGTATCGACAAGCTGACATGGGAAACGGTGCCCGCGATCTTTCGCACTCTTTTGAAATTTTATATTTTCGATTAACGTCTCAATCGAATGAAGATTATGATGTTCTTTTAAATTGATATTTCTGACATTTCTTTTATATTACCCGTCAAGAAAAATGATATATTTTTCAAATAAAATTGATATAATAATAATATCATAAATCTTTTTTAGAAGACAGATTTAATTATCTTCTTCTGTATGTTTCTACTCAAGTTGAGACTATTGTATTAACTCACGAGAGATATGATCAAGAGAAACAATGTGTCTTACGTTAAACACATAATTTACATTTGTCTTTTCCTAGCATCCATTTATATAGATGCTTAATATATTAATAGATAAAAGATAAGAATAGTCAAAATATTGGATATAAAAAGGTAATTTAAGAAGAGCTAAGCAGTCTGTTTAAATACTGTTTAAGAAGAAAGACGTCTCTTTTTTGGAACGCAATTATCGGACTACTCTATGAATTAATTATTTCTTACAATGAATAATGGTATGCGCTGACGTAATTATACTTGACAAAGGAGCTAAACGGTACAAATGAGAATGCAAAAACGAGAGATCATGACCCATGTGTAACCTCCCGGAGACGGCGTTGTTAGTTTCTTCATCCTCGACGATACTCGGTGCACGGGTGAAAGAGCCGGACTGTAAAAGTCGATTGTCGAGTTCCCGCCCAGCGGCGCCTCGGCCAATCGGAAGCGCATGCCGCTCCCGGCTGGTTCCTTTTTTTTACTCTTTATCGGTCGTTACACCAAGTAGTTTTCTTGTCTCAACGCCATCTTAGCCGGCCGGACATTATTGTCCAGTCTCATTGATTATTCCCCAAGATCTGAGACGCAAATTGACCGAATTTTCATCCCCGTTCTCCTTCGCGATTTTGGATGACCCTTCGCTTCGTTGATCTGTCTCAAACCAATCGCTTAATGAAATAGATAGAGCGTTATCTGATTAGAGAAAAATATATTTCTTATATTCTAAAAATGCAACTCGAAACATTCTCTTTATCCTACCTGATACATGATAAGCAATATCGATTTAACATAAGTGACATTAAAAAAAAAAGAAATTACGATGTTCAATTATCGAATTATTACACTGCAATTTGAATGTCGATTCATTAACCAAATTATTCTTAATTATACGAGTATTTATGTTCTCCATCGCATATCACGTTTTTAATTAAACCACAGCAACCTGAAAATTAAACGGTTATTATTGGAAGTAAAAAAAGAATGTCCCTAACGTGATCACATAAACTTTGAAATTCATGCAATCGCGTCCACTTTTTTTCCCGATTGTCGCTTTGGTTTTAGTTCGCTAAGTCTCGACGAAAGCTTCTTAATTCACTTCATATTTGATATCTCTACTGCAATTTGTTTATCTTACTGTAAGAAATGGCGGAAGATTACTCTAGCAAAGGCAGAACAGAAAATACGATCTTAATTTATTTAATGTGTCTTTATCGTAGTAATTAAATCTTAATCTCAATATCAGCGGAGCATATCTGTTACTTGATTAGTTTCCAAGAGATTAGATGGTTCTAAATTATCGTTGATATGTCTCATCTCAACTTAGTCCTTATCTGTTCCAAGTTCACTTATCTCGATTTATAGATTGTCATACCATTTGATTTATCGGGAAAGAGTACATCGTGATTCTAAAGACTGTTTTCAGACTCGCCGTTGGAAACAGGCTACGACCTTTTTGTTTCTCGAGCAAAGAAAAAGCGAGCACAGAATCTACTACTGACGCGTGCATCTCCTCGAACATGCGCGCGTCCCGCAACGAACCTACTTGGCTTTTCTATTCTCCCGCCCGGCAACGGATCGGGCCCCGCGGCGCGCACTTACATCGTGAGAAAGATCTCTGCCGCCGTGGCCTGTAATTTGCACTTCCGTTCTCATACGAGGTCGTACAATGCGCCGAAGACGACGTCGGCCGCGGGACGCGGCCGTGTAGAAAGGCGGGCCGGAAGCGGGGAAGCCCCCCAGCGAACTGCCCGTCGCTCTCATCAGGTGTTCTGAATTCGACTTTCGGGCACCGCGACATCGCTGAGGGGGTAACTCGATGCCTGGCGCAGGTGCCCGTTGGAACAATCGCGTGCGCACCGAAGGAAGTCCCTAAACGTCGCGAAATGGGGTCGAGAGGCGACTTTAGTGCCCCGTTTCCGCGAGGGGAACGGTCTCTTTTTCTCTCGAACGTCGCTGGTGCTACGAGAGAATCGAAAACGATTTCTCGCACCTCAACGAGAGAGCGAATCTCAACGACTGTTTTGGTCTCTCTAACGTACTTCGTCGCACGTGCTCCGTATTGTGCCCTTCCCTTTTTGTACCGGATTACTTATTCCGAAGCCCAGGACGAGCTGGGCGATTTTCTCATCTAATGACACGATTTTAAGCTCTTAATCTCGACAACAATTCAATAATATATGTTTTGAAATGATTGAAAAACGTTTATTCTAAAATCCAAATTAAAGCTTTTTCAAACATATACAATTCTGATTATTTGAAAATTGTTATAAATAGATTACTTGCTTTGCAATAATTTTTCGGTATAAAATACAAATAACGATAAAATATTAAAATGTTTATGTTTTCAAATATATTATTGAAATTGTAGAAGATATTTATAGAAGAGATTTTAAAAGATAAGTTGTTATAAACGAAATAAAAAACAATTTTGATATTGTAGAAGGCTTAATTAATTCTGTCAAAATTTTTAAAAATAATTTTGCAAAGGTAATTGCAACAATAATACTTGAACAGTTAAAAAAACTTAAAAATGATCATGACATTGTATTGAATAAACTTTTATACTACTTGATTTTTATGAAATTTTTAACTGTGAGACAGTAAAGAGTAAGTTTTTACAATGAACATTTAAACAAATTTTATTTATTACAAATTTTATAAATTCATCTTGTCATTTCGGAAATATTTTACTAAACATGTCTAGTTTTGTCTTGATTCCTAGAGAAATAACGATATTTTATTATATTGAGATAAAGAGAGTATCTTTATACGCTGCTGTAATTATTATATATAAAGCTAAAAGACTGACTTTTAAATTGGATCTATTTTAACCAAAACAACTATGATTCATCAATATATATATTCCATAAATTTAATGATTAATTATTTGAATGATGATATAACAAAAATTAAATCTATTCCACACTTAGAACCTATTATTTACCGTCATGTTTACACGTATTATTTAAAGTTTTCAAATAACGGTACCACTTCTTTTTGACAGACACTCTTGAAGCTCCTGGTACTCGAAGAATTTTATTCTCAGCTTTTGAGTTGCCCGCGCGCCTTTTCTCGCATACCGCGATCGAAGCCTCTAAAGGTGAGTATATTAAATTCCACAATATACTTGTCAAGGCGTGGTACTGCTTCGTGAGGTCGCCGTGCTGAAAACCTTTCGGCGACACATGCCACGCATCACGAGATACCGACTCGCCCTTTGCCTGTTTACAGAGTCTCCTCTCTCTCATTCTCGACTTCGCGGGGTGTAAAACTACGAGGCCAAGCAGCGCCTAATAATGGCATGTTAGCTTCATCATCTGTGGTCTCAAAGCGATCTGTTTTAAAAAAACTCGCCATGCTGTTCTCGCACTAAATTTTGCATCCCGCGTATGTACGTTTCAGTTAAGCCTTATTTCATTGTGTGATATAAAGAAAGACGATAAAAATCGTAAATTTAATATAAATTCGAAGTGCAAACGTACATATAAACGTCTCTCAAATCTTCTTAAAATTTGATGAAGATCTCGTCTAATTAATGTATTTAAATCCGCGATTAAATGCGTGAGTGCAATTTGATAACTATATAAATTGCACAGATTAAAATAATTTGAAATAAACATTATATGGTTTTTTAGGAAAATAACTATGAAATCTTTTGATAAATTATTATTGCGTCAAATTATTATATTTTTATTTTGTATACGCATCATTTGTTTTCATCAATGTATTAATGTTCGATCTTTCGTGTTTACTGGAGGTGTTTATATACGTGCACCCACTGAGAATTTGAACGACAAGCATGGAACGGAAAGTGCAATATATGCGAAACTGGTGACAAGGATGAAAATTGATTTGTCGTAGGGTCGTGTATACAATCCAACGATTTCACTCTAGATCCTGCGGATAAATATATGAAGCACCAAGCATGTGATCCCTCGTGACTCGAATTTCATGGGCAGGGTAGTCGTTTTATATACCGAAACGAGCCATTTACCTCGCAAAGAATCGGCAAAAGACGACAAATCGTTACGTTTATTTTTGTGAACTCGTTCTGCGGAGAATTGCTACAAATTGTGGCGATTGTTGGACGCGATAGGAATTCGTTGTCGAATATGTCTTGGTACAATTTTGTCTTTCTCCCTTAACGTTCAACGAGCGATGGATCGATTTTCGCATAACTTCGATGACAGCATGGCTACCGTTTGGTTTCTAACGCGATAAAGAATGCATAAATGTGTGCTACATTCGGCGCAGAATCCAGCAACAGGTTGCAGACCATCGACGCTGCGCGCTATTCTAGATGATTTATGAATTCACCGGGGAACGCAATGCAAATTTTCTTCTTTTATACCTATTCCTATTTTTCTCCGTATATCGGGATTGTGCCAAATAATGATAGAATACTAACTGAAAAGGGATTTGCGACCCCGAGAAATATTATTATTTGAATGCCCAAGATTATTAAGCTTTGATAGAAGCTAAAAAATTTTTACTATAAAAGTTGATAGAAGATTGAGAAACTGTCAGATTTATAATCACATAATAATATCATCTTTGTACATTATATTTCTATTTATCTCTAGATAGATATTTCTTTTTTGTAAAATTAAATTAATATTAGATCATCCTATAAATGCGGTTTTTTAGAGATATTTTTGAAATAAAATAAAAAATATATTAATTTTAATCTAAAATATATTTTCGATTATTATTTATAATTTCTTGCCATCTTAATTTTAAATTTTCCTTAAAAAAATTCCTTAAAGATAATCTTTCGGTTTTGAGCTAAAGAATAAATTAAGCTCCCTTCTGAAATTGGCGAACAAAAATTGACTTTATATAATATTTTATGTAATAGGCGGTAAAAACATCGCATTAGAGTAAGATGAGGATCTTTTTGAATACGTGGGAATTTATATAATTAAGTTGTATATACATAAATATTATAAAATACACAAGCCACTAACATATTAGTGGTCCTTCTTACATGCGTATTCGTGGCGATAGTCCTGAAAATATCGGACATAAGCCGAGGCAGAGGACTCACGAAAGGCGACAGGTCCGATGTACAGGGGAACAATAAAAGTAAAAATCGGTAAGATATGTGAGTAATAAAAGTGGACAATGGAGGGGCAAATTAATATTAAGGTGAGCCTGGATACCCGAGGGCTGCATCGGGACTGTGGAGGAGAGACCCTGGCGTATCCTGGACGCGAGAGGGGACCTCTCTCGATCGAAGGTAGGTGGGAAGGGTGCTGAGGATCGAGTAGGGACAGTAATTTATCAACCGTAGATAGGAATCTCCACGGTCGCGTGTACGGAATCGGCAAAATATTGTCCGTTCTTTTAGGTCCTGGCGATTCCCGATCGAACGATCGAGGCAACCTCTCATGCCGATAAGATCGATCCTGCGTTATTCTGACTTTTGACGAATAAAATTGTCGGTCGACGCGGCGCAGGTAAATTTGCATTTTCGATCACGAAGACGCGTGCTTCGTCGCGGAAACCGGGAACGGTATGGACAACTGTTTTGCCGGGGGCGACGCGCCAGCCGAAAATGCCAGACATACCAGCGGGCGCGCGCCCAGACGCCGCCTGCTTCTCGTAGAGAGAAGTAATGGGAGACGAGGGGAAATAAAGGATCGTTCGTTCAAAGAGTTGGAACTCAATGAACGAAGCGGGGATGGGCGCGTTTTGGCCCTTTCGTGAGGTACAAAGCAAGTCCGTCCACCCGTGGATGTACGCACGGGGTCGACATACGCGCTTTGTTTTTCTTTTATATATATATATATATATTTATATACATGGAAAAAGAAATATATATATACACTCTCTATTTTATACAAACACTGTTGTGCGAACGCTATAGCGATGGAGACAATCATATCACAATCGGTAAATGATGATACATTCTCTCATAATATGGTATATTCAGTTGAATACAGCATGTTTTGTGCTGTGTTCAACTGAATTGTAACGTTCAGTCCGTGTAATGCGCTGTAACCGACTCACTAGGGTGAGTCTGGCGTAAGGACAATGTAACAACCCACTGGTAATAAGTAGCAATTTGGTAGGCAAATCTTTAAGCATCTCGCACGAGCGCTCTTTGAAAATCCATGCAGAGCACATATTTCCATCCACTCTTTCTGAATGTGCGTGCTAAATATTCATCGACTCTTTTTTTGCAATTGTACAATACACGATACCAACATTATCATGCAGAGAATATCAATAAAAAAAAACTCGTGTTATAATTGTCCGATTTCATAGATGATTAGTTTTGTATAGTTTTATATACTTAAATATATTAATTGTAAGACTTCAAAAAGAAAGGAATAAAATTCGATTATAATTTATTATAATAATAAATTTAATAACAGACATAATAAATGATAGTAATAATTTAAATTAAAAAATCTAGATAAGAGTAAATTTAATTAAATAAAAATTTAAAGTCTCTTGACAGTTTGTAAAGGATTGGACAAAAGCCATCGCCAAATTTCCACTGACTTTCGAAGCGAATTCATATTTCGATGTTTTTAACATTATCTGATTCGTTTTTTGATCAAATGATTTAATCGTTTCTTGTTCGCTCCTTTTTATCGAGACGAGCGACCTGTTTCTAGAGCGATAATACCTAGTCGAAAGTCACGAAACGAACTTGTACGATTGCGAACTTGTAATTCATTTACTTTAGTCGCGCACAACAAATTATGCGTGTCAACACACGCATTTGGATGCTTCGGCGGGATGGCGGGCCTCCTCCTGGTGAGAGACGTCTCGGAGGAGAGCACGTTGCACACACGCGAGAGGAATATAGTGGTAGTGGTGGACCGGCGGGGGCGATGGAGTCGTTTCGATCGCATAAATCTCGCGTGTTCGGCTGCGTGGCGCGTCGTGACGGGTTCTAACGATATATTCTGATATAATTAAAACAATAAATAAGATGGCGTCCCACCGCGAGCACCAGGGGTCGATCTCTAGTTCGGTACCTCCGGCTTCACCCCCGGGATTCCCCGCGCCCGGGTTGCCTCTTTTCCTCCTCGCGTGCCTTCGAAAATTACGTTCGCGTACGCGACTCGCGCACGCTGTTCCGTAGCCTCTTTTTTCTAAGGGTAATCGGACACGAGTCAAACGTATATCACGTGACGAAGTGAACTTTTTAGGATCCTAAAACCGGGTTGCGGCAACGTGGCTCAGATTACGTTTCCGTGAACAAGACGTAATCTGAGCTACCTTGCCAACCCGACATCGTTTGAAAAGAGAGCGAATAATTGTAATGTAGTTGTGATGTAATTATTAAATATTTGTCATAATTATCTACGGTCTCCTTCTGAGGATAAAGACATTCGGATTCCGATCACGTGACCCGATCGTTCTCCGTGTCGCTCATCGTTCATCAGCGGTCGACCCGAGATCGTTTCTTCTTCGAGCTTGCTATGAGGATAATTTACGAACGCATACCTGTGCACGTTCGCGGGTTCGCGAGCCACGAAGAAGCGTGACCGAGGGCGTGGCGAGGCTTAATTACTGCTTAAACGGGAGTCATCTCCGCCTACCAAAGTATAAACTATCATAATCTTGTGGTGCCCCTTCGACCTCGACCCATTATCCACCGGGATGTTAAAGTTGCGGGAGCTAGCCACGCCGAGAAGCAGGTTAGCGGATGGCCACTGGTAAATTACACGTTAGTTTTAAGTTCGGCCTACCCCCACATCCGTGCCCACGGATCTATCGAATTTATCCCTTTCTCTCCTTCCCAAATCGTTGGGCGGATCGATGTTTATCTTACACTTTTACACTCTGCAATCATAATTTACAGACACATTAAAGGAGTTAAATGCGAAGTAAGTACACATTTTGAACTGAATCGTTGCATATCAACGATTTAAATAAGTTTTCCCAATGTATCATGAAAGGCTCGTTAACCTTAATTTCAGCCATGAAATTACCTTAATTTCTCATCTAAGCTAATTTTCTCTTGTCCGAAATAGCGATTCATCCAATCTTTTTATTCTGATGGAAAGATTTCGTCTCGCTTCGTTTGGCTTCATTATTTTTTTCCATCCCAATTTCCCTCTTTCTCAGGCTTATCAATGAATTTCAGACCAATCAATGACTCTAATTTATTATTTCGTAAATAATATATTCCAGAAAAGTTACATTAGAAAAGAAAATTTATAAATCCCATGTATATAAAAATGGATATATATTAAAATTTTAAATTTTAATTTGTTTTTCATAACAATATATAGAAAGAGTTAATTCCTTTATTTTATCAATATTGGAGTTCTACTTAAAAGACGGTAAAATTGTTCAACTCCAAAGTTGTGTTTATATGACAGTTGTCATTATTGTCGATACATATCCGCATACGTATGTATAGCAGCATAGTGATGTTGAATAATTTATAACCACCGTAGTTACACTCTTTTGGTAATTTTTGTTTCCAAAACAGATAATATTTCCTATCGAATTTATTACCGATATGCGGGCTTCTTCTTCCATAATGGAGGCGCTACCCTTACGGATGACACGAGGAGAGTGAGCTCGAGTAAAGTGGTCAGGCCAATTGAGTGGTAATCGAGTACATCCCCTAGCAAACTTGATCATCGCGGATAACAGACTTATCTAGTCGCCAGTGAATTAGGGTGTATTGTAAAAGAGTCGTTACCCTCATCATTAATAGCAGTAGTCATCCACGATATAAAGTTTCCGGGGCTCTTCTCTCCCTTATCATTAAACAAAATAAAATTATTAATACATATATACAGAAGAATTGTATGTCTTTAATTTTTGTACCTTCACCATGAACAATTTTTTTAACATGTGGTTTGTTTCTATTATATTTCAATTTATAAATAATTTTTATTTTTTAAAAGTAGGATTATTTATTTGTAAGAAAATACTTGCATCTTCAAAAATTAAAGTTATAATAAAAGAGAAATATTACAGGAAGAAATTAGAAAATGTTCTATTTAAATTCTTTCGTTTTCTTATTGATATAAATATGATAATAATAGTTTGACCAATCTTTATTGATTTTTCTGTAATAAAATCAGATATATCTGCGATATGTTAATTGAATATTTATAGAAGGACGGAATTATGAAAGAATGAAAAGTACCTAATCTCTCTTAAGTACAATAACGGTCGCCGGGCAAGGAAACTTTAATTATACAATAATTAAAAGCACCAAGTTTTCCACCATCCCACATTTCCGTCTATCTTTCCCCTCGTCTTCTATTTCTTTCTTTTTCCTCGATTTCTACTCGCTGCCTCGTGTAATATACAGCGAACGCGATAAATTAATAAAGCCCGCTCGGTTATCCACAGCGCCGCGTTGTTAATTTCGTGATGTACGTTCGCGCTGAGTTTGCGGAGCGATAATAACTTCGTAATTAAAGAAGAAAATACGACAACCAGCTCGAACCATTTTTTTTCGGAGCTGTCCAGCGACAAGGATGCAGGATATTATCTCTTGATATTAAATTTGATACTAAATTTGAAAAGATTGGGACACAACACACTAAATCATGTCGAGCATATTGTGATTAAATTGAAGAAAATTATGATTCACTAACCAGGCATTCTTTCTTGCAATTCCTTGTTTATTTCTAACATTACAAAGATAACTTCTTTTCAATCAATGTGAAAGTAAGAAAAATGTATGTATATACAGAAATTTATGAGATAGTATGTTTGTGGGATTACTTTCTTATTTTCCATTTTTTATCGTAAAACTGTCCAGAAAAGAATAAGGTTTTTTATATCTTTTACATAATCATTTTGGTTATTTCTGAAAAGTCAAGCTTTTTTTTTCTTAGAAGTCATATTTTTTTTTCCAAAAAATGCCATTTTTTCTCTTCTTTTTCCTTCTTTTTTAAAAGGGTTTCTATGTAATAAAAGGGTATATATCTGAATGAAGTTTAAAGTTTTTATAGAAATGTTAATTGTAAAAGATTTACTGACTAAAACTTTTGTTGTTATATTTGTTCATTTTCTCATTTCTTACGTATTAAATAATACATTTATTATAAAATATTCTATATATTAAAAAGCTAAGCAATTTTTACTGACTTAGCAGTCACTTACCTCAATGCTCTTAATGTAATATTGTTTCTAAATTTTCTTCTCGGTTGTACTTATGATTCTTGAGTTAATCTTAATTTACACTGGATGCAAATTTGCGTTTGATAAAGAACAGTCTTTAGTGCGCACAATAAATTTTCATATAGCAATGTACTGGATAAAACTTCCGGTAGACTCTCGGTCGAGTCGAAGATGTCACCAGTAAGACGTTACGAGAGAGAATCTCGAAAGTGAAGCGAGGGTGAAACGAGCCAGTGCACATGGATGCAAACAGAGATAGGACTAAACGCCCCGCCGCACACGCGCGATCTTAAGCTTAGCTTAAGACGGGATCACGCAGCGGGTGCTTAAATGCCGACGTAATCGCTGCATCAATTCCCTTTGTTCCGATAGTCTCGTCGCCGATATTTGGATTCTATTCTTCGTCAATTAAGAGCGACAAAAAAATATTATAATTTGCGCAGAGAATCAAAGACAGGACTTGGGATATCAAACGAAGGAGTGGACCGATCAAAGATTTGAGGCGGCACGCAGGTTGATTGTATTAGACAAAATATTTCCAGAGAACGCGTATATTATATTTATTCGATCGGGAAACGTGTTAGAATCAATAAGAGATTAAGTATGAACGAAGTCAGAAATGACGATATCAAAGACTACTCGAATCTCAACGTTTGTTGGTTTCTTGAGAATCCGCTCGTTACGCACCAAAGAAAACGAAACGTCGGGTGCCGTAAAGTTCGTTAAGAGGTCGACGCACGTCGGCCATGATTATAAATTCAGGTTGAAACTTATAATCGTGTTTGTTTTAATTAGAACCGCAGCGTGCGCCGGGCTCATTTAAGACTTCAAGTTTGCACCAGCTCTCTCGTCCCTCCCCTTTCCCCGTATCGTCGTGGCATTTCCTCTCTTTTCCTCTCTCTCTCTCTCTCTCTCTTACTTTCTCGTACGACTGGCTCGCCTCTGTTAATTTCACGTGAAGCATTAGCGCGTTAATAAACGGTTATTTATTGGCGCGTTCCCGCGATCATTTATTCCTGCGTCTCGCTGCATTTTCCGAGCTCGGCCTTTTCTACCTCTTAAATTAGGCATCGCTTCGCGTCGAGGAAATGCGCCGCTCATACATAAATCTACGTGCGATCGTAGCGCGTAATGCTTAATAATTGTATAGCTACGAACGACGAAGCAATGCAAAATATTTTGTCATTACGAGCGAAGTTAAAATATAATATTGGATATTATGCGTTTGAAGATAATAAATAAATTACTTGAACTACGAACTATTATAAAATGACATAAAATGTATTAGAAATTCTCAAAGTCAATTAATATCGATAGTACTTAATAAATCATTTTCTAAGATAGCTAGATCGAATAAAAAAATTGTATTTAATTTTAGCAATCTAGCCTATACGTATATCTCTATAAAATGAAATTCGATTATCACTGTGAAAATCTTTACGCTTTAGCCTCGCTTAACGACAAGCAACCAAGTATTACGTCATTCTTCACCGAGAACTATTTTGTTCGAGCTAAGCGGAGAACAGATTTTCCGCGGATAAATTTCAAATCGCTAACAAATCCGATCTTGCGCATCGTTCGCTTGGTAAAACATACTTGCGCAAGGCTCAGCTTCGCATGAACGGAACCTTTTAGCCCTGCTGCTATATCAGGCTGCACCATATCGCATAGGATACGAAGGCAAGACAGTGTGTAATCATGTGCGGATTAGAACGATGACATTTTCGTTGAATGACGTTGAATGAGTACCCTAAGGCAACCACGTGTTTAATTTACTATTCGGATTCTTTCATTTTGTAATTCGAGTATATTTAGCAGTAAAGCATTAAATGATCGAACACAACTGAAGACACAAATTTAAAAAAAATTTTAAAAAGTGTATTTCTATAACATTTTAAACATAACACTCAAGTATAACATTATTTTTGTTTAAAACTTTAATTAAATAACTTTATACTTAATAAACTTTAATTAAATATAAAATAAATTTAAATTTTTAAATTTTTATTATATAAAAATATAATAAAAAAATATACGTTAAATTAAAACTTGCATAATTATTATGATGAAATACAGTATTCTAAAATTAATTAGTTAACTATTTGATTAACTATTCTCGCCTAAATACATACGTATAAATGTGAATGTACATCTTTTACTATCTGCCAATAACGAAATTGTTTACCATATTGGTGAAATAAAGTACTTTGAGGATATGAATATATTTTCAATTAAATAATATGTACATATATCTATAAATGGATTTTTTTATTTTATTGTTATTCCAATTTTTATATTTTATCACTATCGCATGGATAAGTTTATTGTGATGTTCGATTCAAGTTTCATCGCTTACATACCGATAATTGGTAAGTATATCATGTATTAAATTTCATTACACCATTTCTTGTTATAGAAATTTATATATAAATCTATAACATTAATTACACATTTACTATAAAAATTGTATATGTATATATATATATATATATATATCTCCACAGACACATTTTTATACATCATGTATAATGATATCCAAAAGACATATTGCCGACAGTTGGCATTTTTTTAATGTTTATTAGAAAAGACATAATACAAAAAAATATTAAAAACAGATAACACTAGTTATTTTTAAATAAAGAGAGCTACTCAGTTATATCCCAGAAATAATTTATAATAGAAAATTACTGAAAAATCTACTTTGGATGTGTTCATACATATACTATAGGTGTTATATTCATATACATATGTATACCGACAACGACTCACAGAAGTATACTTTGTACATGTAAAACAAGTACAGTTTAGTATTAAAAATGAAAAATTATTTTATTAAATATCATAAAACAATCAACATCAAATTTTTTAAATGTAAAATATAAAATGATAAAAATACATAGTTATACTATATAAAATAATAAAAATATATCATAAAGTAATAATA